>OY560208.1:1800000-2025000 GCA_961405105.1 Perizoma affinitatum | reverse complement strand
AGTAATTTCTCGAAACCCGGGAAAATTTTCCCGGAAAAATATTTAGTCGCAAGGCGTCTCCACTTAGTCTCTGTTATTTTTCGAACTTTAGGTATTTTAGCTCACCTAATTCCGATCACTGGTTATCATGCATATTATACATAGAAAACACCCAGATCCCGAGACAAATATTCGCGGGAATCGAACCCGCAACCTTCTGCGTCGCAGGCGGGCCTTCGCCAACTGCGCCTCAAGAACTAACTTGAGAGATTTACATTTTATAAAAGAAACTTACAAAATACCGACAGTCAGACTATACACACATGCAAGGTCCCTCATATAACTTATCCAACTTTTTCATTTCATTAACTCAAAACTAATTATGTTCTTTTTCATAATTAATTGGATTACACACTTTTTATCATAGACCAATTTTAAAAATAAACTTCTTTATGCGCGCTTATTGTAAAAACTATACTTAATTTCTATAAACAATAACTATAAAGTGGTGGTGTCTGTTGAGTTGAGCTATTTACTTATTTTCTAGTAATTTAGTTAATTCGGAAACAATGAGGTTTCTGACTACAGCTTTTCACTTGGTTTTCTTAATATCTAACTCCTATACTTTGTGAATAGCTCTATACATTTGTGCTCGTTGTGCTCTTTCTTGTCAATCATTGATTTTATAATCATCCTCCTAACTAATCCAGTTATCATCCTAAAAGTCTTGTGGATGGATGCCTTTCATGCCAAAAGATAGATTATCTATTAGAGGGTCTATAATACTTTATATGTACACATTATTATTAGTATAACTAAGCTTTATTGCATAAGGCGCGGACCCTAAAGCTGTGTCCGCCTCTGACGGGGCATCCGTTTGAAGGATGAATTCATTTTCTTCGTCGAAAAATCAATCATAATTCTAAACATTTTTGACACTCAAATATGTCCACACAAAAGTTTCTTTCTTAATACGATATAATTTATTTAATGAAACTTCTGCAACTTTTTCTAGAATAATTTCAAAATGCCTATATATGAATCGTATAATCGCTCCAAATTAAACCATAGGTAATATTTTTATATCATATTTTTAATGCCATATACTACTACTATGTACCTACATATATAGAAATACTAGCCCCTGCTCTCTGGTTTTAAATTAAATTGCTATGGAAATGTATGTATCAATGGCTAACCACCGCCATTTGTTTCGTCTCCATCTGATATTTTGGGTACAAAAGGTATTGTTCTATTCCACTCACTACGTGTAACATTTTTTTCAACCTGTTCAGATTTATTTAAAGCAAACAAATATTAAAATTTTCTAAATAATCTACCAAATCATAGTAGATTAGTAAAATATACGCTTCAATTGTAACAAAAACAAACTATGTAGGTAACTAATACTAATAACGTCTTATTGATTTATCAAACCGAACTAACAAACAAAAATGTAGAGATCCTTAAAAAAGTGGCGGCTACGGACGTGCGCGTGCTGCACACTGTTTACTTCTTAATATTTTTTTTTATTCTCTCTTTTGTTTTCGTTGACGCCGCGAAACACTATACTACTGATGCCCCGCCCCTGCTCTCTGGTTTTAAATTATATTGCTATGGAACAATGGAAGTTTTGTAAATGGAAATGTATGCCATTTCTTTTCTCCATCTGATCTTTTGGGTACAAAAGGCATTGTTCTATTCCACTCACCACTGGTTCTGGTTCTATTATGTCGTTTTTATTATGTAACATTTTTTTCAACCTGTTCAGATAGAAGACTTTATTTATTTATTTAAAACAAACAAATATTTAATTTAATACTAATAACGTCCGACATCCGACATCGGCGCGACACTCAGCCTCCGCCAGTCTCCGAGTACTAGTGTTGCCACCACGCTCAGAATGTCTTGACCGTGACCAAAGATGCCGCCAATGTCATTTTTGTTCAGCTTCGAGCCAGGGCCCGAAGCTATTCCAATAATCTTTTTAACCGCTCCGCGGACGCAGCCAAGGAGCTCCAGCTTCGATGCTGTCTCCACCGCCAGCTTTCGATTGGGCTTGGCCTGGGTCTCCGCGGAAGCAGCTGTTGCATTGGGTCCCTCATTAGTTGGAGCCACCGGCGTCACGTCGCCCGCAGGGCGCGAACGACGTGCAAAGGATGGAAAAAAATAAAAAGAAAAACTACGATTTGATGTTAAAACGTAGTATACTGAGCGCGAACGGCGAGCGGAGAGTGGAACCCCCACTCCTCCTCTACATATACCCTTCCCGCTCTAAATTCAAGATGGCCGCGAAACGCACTATGGAAATATAATAATAGATTAAAAATTACACCGACGCGAAGGAGGCACACGTTCGTCTCCGACCCGAGCCGGATAGATAGTAGATAGTAGATAGGGACAACCCTCCAACCTCCCATGGTCCTACCAACCTTGCGGTTATACGGACCGAAACTATGAGAGATGCGCCACCGAAGCGGCTCATTTCTCTACAAATTATTACATCTCTCCGTCCCAGCACTCTCCCCCTTCTGGGGCATGCCACAGCACAAAACGGACTTCATCGCCGGGCAGTCCTTGCCCAGCTCCGTACCGAGTCGTGTTTCCCCCCCATCCCAGTTCGCGTGCTGCATCGAAAACGACGTCTGGAGTACCAGCGCTCGCCCACGTCTGGGAAGAACCTGAATAGCTCGCGCCTCTTCTCCTCCCCCTCCCAACGCTCCTGCCATGTGTCCAGCACCTCCGCGTAGATCCTACGCCGCAATCGACTCCATATCTCCTTCGGTTGGCCCTCCAGTTCGGCCTGTGCACTACCCGCTCTGACCAAGACCTGGGATCCGCCGGCAGGACCCCAGCCAGAATAGGCAAGGCCGCTGAGCTGCACGATCTATACGCCTTGGTCAGCAGAACCGGGGATGAACTCTGAGTCCGCAGTTAGATGCTGCGCACAACATGTACCGAGGCTCTGCGGTACCATATGCGAGCGGCGTACGTGACGGTAGCCACGTACCGGCAAACGGAGCAGGTCGTCCAGCAGCACGTTCCAGAGTGTGGGACCTAGTACCGAACCTTGGGGGCAACCCATGGTCAGACTCTTCCAGATGGCCCGATGGCCCGCTATCATGGCCACGCTGCGGTTACGGAAGTAGCTCGCTAGTAGCCTATATATATTCGGCGGGCAACCCCCGCGTTTTGCCTTGAATAGTATCATTGGCCACCAGGCGTTGTCAAAGGCACCCGATATGTCCAGAAACAGAGCCTGTAAATATTTTCTTTTGCAGTCCCTCACTGCGTACAAGAGCGACCCCAAGGCTGTCGCAGTCGATCGCCCCGGCATGAACCCGTGCTGGCTGGCGGAGATGCCGCGAGTGAGCTCCGGGAGACTCCAGAGCAACACTCTCTCCAAGACCTTGCCGAGCACTGGCAGCAAAGTGATTGGCCGGTACGCCTTCGGATCCGTCAGCGGCCTGCCATTGTTCTTGGGCAGTACTAAAAGCCGCCCATCTTTCCAGACCGAGGGAAAGGTGCCCTCGACAACACACCTGTTCACGACCTGAGCAAATTCCGTCCCCGTAGCCCTGACCACGTGTTTAAGAATTCTCCCCTCGATTCCGTCCATCCCCGGAGACGTGTTGGGGAGTGACATGACAATGCGCCGCAAGGAGCCCAAGTCGATAGGAATCGAGTTTGCCCCCGAGGGCACGAGAGAGGCCGCGACTCTGACCTGCCGATGGTAGTCATTATCGGTCGCAGGGTCGTCGTCCGGACAGAGCGACGTCATCAGCGCCGTCATGGACCCGCCAACGTCGTGCGTGCTCGTCCCCAGGAATTCGACCCCGTTCACGACATTCGCCGGCGGTCGAGCTCGCCCGCAGGCCTCCCTATAGACCAGTCTCGTTAATCCATTCATGCGCGTCACTAATCAGATGACGAGGCATTTGGCTATGGTTATATCCTTCAACATGCCTCGACTTAGTGAGTTCAACGCGAATTCTAATAATCATAAATAGAGATAATCCACACTGAGCCGAATCCCCTCTATACAAAATTGACGTAAATTTCACCGTTTTAGCTTTAGGTATGCGTGTTCTAGGTGTTAGATGAACAAGGCGCGTTATTGGAAAGCCCCACTAACGCAAGTTAATGCGCGCGAGAACTCCCCGTGTGTCCGAGCACAGCACAGATTTTACAGGGCACGGTGGCAGCCGGGAGAGGACCGAAGTCCGAGGTTCGCCGGACTCCAAGTATTCACTCCGGGTAATCGATTCCTCCACGCCGCAGCATGGTAGTCTGATTAAATCTTGTCCAATTTATGTGAGAGCCCCGGAGGACCACAGATGGTATAATTTCGAAGAATCTCTCTTTCAGCCCGAGTATAGATTTGAGCTCCTTATAGCCCCAGTTTAGCGGCGACCTTCTCAACTAGCTCAACATGATTCCCGTACTTAGCACGTTTCTCACGATGAGCATCATCAAGCTGTCGCTGCCCCGAGACTATTTGGACGTCCACAATGACTCCAGCATCACCTCTCTTGGCGATAATGTCGGGCTTACGGAGACCTGCACCCGTGATTATGCGAGGTTCCTCCTCAACGCTCCATCCCTTCTGAGCCATATCTTTCGCCAAGTACTTGGCTACCTTATTATGACGTTATATACGTCCACCGTGCGTTCTGAAACACTGTTGAATGCAGTGAGCCGTCGTCTCCCTGACCATGCAACCTGCACGGCAGTTCAACTCCGTCACACCGTCAATTCTACGTCCCCTCGAATTGCGTATACGCGAGGGTAAAGCATTAATGTGCGTCTGAATGAACTGCACGTAATCGCGGCCCGTATACTGTTCGCACCGCTGTCTGATCCAATTAGTGGATGCAAACACTTTGACAGACTCGCGCAACTCGAGCCCGTCAACGGATTGATGCAACTTTTCACGCCAGTATAAATTCACCTTCCTTTGCCCTTCAATAGCTCTAGGGTCTTCACGTGAGAATTTCATGAATTGCTTCTCGGCCCACTTAACTTTCTTCTGGATCCTTACGGATCTGGCGGCAGCTCTAGCCGCATCCCAACTAGACGAGTCCAAGCGACCGAATCTCCGTAAAATGAGATCCGGCACACAAGTCCTCAGCGAAGGGACCGCCAGGCCGCCGTCCTTGATCGTCGCATGGTAATATCCGATTGGCACGTCCATCGGAAGCCTCAACCACTTTCTCGCAGCCGCGCGGAACAGCTTGTCGATATTAGACAACCTCCCATCCGTGATATTGCCTAGCACAAAGCCATGCAAAAATCGCGGGACAAGGTGTCCTCTCAAAACCTCAAGCCGTTGTTGAGGTTTTAGTGGTGCTCTCGTGATGTTATCAAGCGCCCGTTTTACGTCTTGCTCTATCATCACCGTTCCTGCAGCTTTGAAGTCAATCCCGAGGTAGCGCCACCGTTCCACACAAGAGACTTGCCTCAACCATCGCCTCCCGATCTTAAAAGAACGTTCAGCTAGGTAATGCACCTTCTTGCGCTTTCCGTCCGGCACCATCGAAAGGACAGAGCTCTTCGACTGGTTGATCTGGAGACCCACCATTATACCGTAGTCACTAACAGCGTTAAAGGAACTCTGCAAACCCACCTTCGAACCCGCAAGCAGGACAAGGTCATCGGCATAGGCCAGTGCCGAGATTCTTTCTCCTTCCAGCCTATAACCTACCTCTTTTGGTAGATTCGCAAGAACTAAGTCCATAACCATGTTAAATAACAACGGCGACAGAGGATCACCTTGGCGAACTCCCCGTCCGACCTTGACAGGCTCACTCGTCTTATCATTAACAGCTAGGGTAGTGTATGCCGTTTCGTATAGACGAGCGATGTAGTCACAGAAGCCCACTGGCAAGCCCCTCTTCCGCAACATTGTAATAAGAGAATCGTGAGAAATCTTATCAAAAGATTTGGAGAAGTCTAGCACCGCCACATGGCACTCCTTTAACTTCTGCCTGCAGTCCCCCAATACAGCGTCCAGTACAGCCGAATTCTCGAGTGTACCGTCGGCGCAGATAAATCCACGTTGTCGTATATCTGGGGGACAACATGCCTCCAATCTCCGCGCCAGGATCGAGTGCATGTGCCGCAGAGGTACCGACGCGATCGAAATCGGTCGATAGTCTCCCGGCCCAGCAGGATTATCCACTTTTGGCACAAAGATCGTTCGACATTGCCGCAGTCTTTCGGGGATCTCACCTTTCATCATCCAAGCCGTGAATAATTTTGCTTGGGTCTCAGCAGGTACCGCACGCCAGTCATCGGGCCGGATGCCCTCAGGCCCTGAAGCGGATCGTGAGTCAACGCGAGACGCCTTCACTTCATCAACCGTGACAGGCGTCCACAGCATCGATAAATCCGGATCACCTCCGTACTGCTCCTCGCGCTCAAGAGCCCTCAGAGCCTCCGGTGTAGGTCCAGGGGCAGCGGACACAGCTTCGAGGTTAGGTCGCCACGCGGACTCCAAATCCTCTAGGGAGTGTTTAACGCCCCTGGTTTCTCCATCAATGATCTCAGCTGCTGCGCGACTACGACAGTTCTTAAACAACTGCTGTACCCTCGCATATTCGAGTCTCCACCTTTTCCTCGCGGAAAGGGGTTTATCAGTTGACTTATTCGAAATTAATGTGGTCCCTCTTTTTCTTCTGAACTTCGTACGAGAATCTGCGTTAGAGGCTTTCCTCGCATCGGCCCTCGCAAGGAGGTCCTCCACGATCTTGCCTAGCGACTCATCGTCTTTGTTCAGCACACTGCTCAGCTCCACAGATGGGGGCGTCGTGCCTTCAGTCGACTCCGCCTGCACGTTCACAATAACTGCGACCTCATCCGCACCGACTTCCTGGTAAGATGCAGCAACAGATGGTTGCACTGCGTTAGCTGTTGTGAGTTCGACTTCGAACTCTCTAACCAGTGCCTTATATTTCTCTGCACGTCTCTGTCCTTTTATCGCCTCGAGTGTTCTACCTAATGCAGGTAGTTCTCTTAGCAAGAGTTCTCTTAGTTCTCTTACGTTATCGCACTTACCATTGGCCAGGCACAGCTGAGCCTCAGTCCGCGCCAGCAGAGCCACCTCCTCACTTCGCCACCTCCGCTTCACTTGAGCCGGAGCTGCTTCTATGTTTGCCTCTATTAGGTGAGCGTGACGCTTGTGCACGCCCAGACCAATTTTTGAGGCAAACGTCCTTCCACAAATAGGACAGTCAAATCCCAGACTTACCGCACTGCCTTGCGGACACGGCTCCCCGGTTCGAATACTTGGGGGCACGTTGTATCGGATCGCCACTTCCGACTCCGGCGAGCGGGCGGAAGCGCGACCCACATTTTCATTAATTGGGTACATAGCGATAATTGATACCAGAGGGGGTGGGTTGCTAGCCCAAACCCCCCCTGTTGCCTGTGTGACCATCATCGTGCCCCCGCCGAAGCGGGCCACTACAGGACTCGTGCAAAAGCGCCAAAGAGGCTATTCGAGGAACTTTCCCCCGAACTTGGAACAGGCCATTTATGAGATGTTTAGGATTGTACACTCCCTGTTCCCTGTATATACTTCTAAACTTCTTTGCCAGACTTTCAGGAACCTTGCACCGATAATCAGGTATAAATTAAAATAAAAACAGACTAGTGAGTTAACCGCAGCAGTAACAGCAAATCAGAACCTACTGAAGTGAAGCCGATGTGGTAGATTTAAAGTTGTCCTATTAAGCTTATATTATATATCGCCAGTGGTACTCGTGGATGCGAGAATACATAACTTTCAAAAAACTAACCGAACTGGGTAGATCTATTGTAGCTATTTAAGGTCAAAATATACCTAAGTTCTGAAAGAAGAGTCCTCCCTAAAAAATGTTTTTTAAAGTATTTAGTAGTAAATTTAAAGTGGTTGTATTGAGTGGGTATAAGGGTGAGTGTATACATGTTTATGTGTATGTGTTTTGAGTCGAGAGGTTTGTTAATATTGATTGTATGTGTGAGTGTAATGTTTCTGTTTCCTAATCATATTTGACAGTTGAACTCTGAACTTTAAAACTTTATATTTGACCTTAAATGTAGCGTTACCTATTTTCTTGCTAAATGGCGGTGGGAAAATGTTCCATATTTTTGATGCACTATATTTGAAACATCCTCTGAAACCTACTGTTTTATGTTTTGGGAGTAAAAGCTTGTTGAGCATTTAAGAGCGTGTGTTAGCAGCGTGTATGTCTTTAATCCAAGTTAATTTATGAAATAAATACTCTGGGTTTTTATTCCAGACTATCTTTTGTGTTGTACAGGCTAGGTAGAACTCTCTTCTAGACTTCATGTTAAGTATGCTATGCTCAACAAAAAAAAAAAGGTGTAACATGTTCTCTTCTAGGGATATTAAAGCAGAATCTCATGCAAGCGTTTTGTACTTTTTGAATGGAGTTTTCTGTTTTAATCCATAGCCTAGGGCCGTAAACTGCGCTGCAATAATTAACAGGGGATAAAACTAGACTGTCGCATAATAATAACCTTATCTCTTTTGATAGATACTTCCTAATATTATATAATACTTAGAGCTTGTAGAAAGCTGATTTTATTTTTTCATTTACATGTTTTACAAATCTCATTTCACTATCTATAATAAGTCCTAAATTACGAGCTTCCTTAACCAATAGGATATCAACCCCATCAACTGTCTGGGCCTATATGACAATGCCTTATCAACTTGGCCTTTAGTACCTAATACTACTAATGATTTACATGGATTTAATATCAGATAATTATTTTTAGCCCATTCAAAGATCACTTTAAGATCAATGTTGATTAAATGCATAGCTTCTTCAGTGTCTTCACTTGCGAGGGCCGAAGCGAGAAAAGCCTCTAGTAGTTGTGACTGAAACCATCAATAACCGCAGCTTGAGAACCTACTCTCTGTGCTTTAGCGACAAAAATTCTACCGTATGGTAAACTTGTCTGTCCAGGGTAAATTCAGTGCATTGTTTTGGCATGACAGGAACCGGCTCTGCGACTATACATACAACTACGGAAAGATCACATTCAGAGTTCTCAGGGCTATAATGCCTGCTATCAATTCCGCCAGGGTGAATCATGGTTGAGTAACGCCGGAAGTCCCATCATGTCCCATTAAAGGCGCAAAGTTTGGACTAGACTATCGATTTCTAAGTTTGATAGCACTCTCAAACAATGTTCATGATGTCCTCGGTAGTATAGTTGTTACACCTCAACAGAAACTAGCAGTGCTCGCCCGGGCGAGGCATCTGTGGGCATTCGGTTAATTCTTAACCACTCTTACCAGTATCTCATAGACCTTAATTCTACTCATGGCAGGTTGTTAGACTACAAGGTCTCGTGTTTTGACTGCCTTCCAAAGTTAAAGAAATGTGGTGAGATAGCTGACTCCTCCTACTAAGGACTAGAGATAGCTCCGTTTGTCGGGAGGAGTTCGATATTTGACTTAAGACTTTTGTGGGTTATCCATAGTACAACATACTTAGGCTATGGATGTGGTGTGCACTTCCTAAGTTAGTAGAAGGAAGTGACCAAGCCAGGAATCTGCTCTGTCTGGGTCATTCGGTTAATTTCTCAAAGTGCCGCTCTAACCAGTATCTAACAGGTCTTAGTCTGTTCAAGGCAGATCTTCATCTTCATAGCGGTCTTAGGAATGACGGCTATATTGCGTGGAGTACGATATTCTATAGCACTTCGCCGTCAGCTAATGCCGTTTAGCGATATTTATCACACTATTGTGATAAGACAGAACACTATGTTCTGTTGAGTAGTCACATTTCAAGAGACAGGAGTGATGAAGTAAGGAATATGTTCTGCTACATTGGGGCATTCGGCAAATTTCTCAAAGTACCGCTCTTACCAGTATCTCATAGAACTCAACCCAAACAGATCCGCATGAATGATAACTGGGTCTTTTGCCCACTCCTGTTAAAAGTTCGGTATGTGATGATATAGCTGAATAGTAGTGGACATCGTTAACGCGTGTACCGAAATGGATTTTCAATGCGCTTAGCTGTCAGTAGAGGCAGTGTGTTTGGTGAAGGTACGTACTTAACTAGAAGTGGTCTTTTCGCAAAGAAGTAACGTACTCTTTGTTCTGGTACATTTGGACTTATTTATCAAAATACCATTCTTACCAGTATCTGACAGACCATAATCCTTCCAAGGCATCTAAGACCACTAGGTCGAGATAACTTGAATACATCGCTGTCATCTCTATGTAGCTTACCATAATGACGATAGCGGTCACATTTTGCTTTCGGGCAATTCTGGCTGGTTGATAATTACGGGTTGGTTGACCCTTGCTGCCTCCACGACTCCGTGTCGTTGTCGTTACTTTAGCGTATCATACTTTTCCGGATTTAGTCGGTTAGCCGTAAGTAGTTATGGCCTAATATTTCTTGAGTGGTCACTTGAACCTTCTTCATTTGGTTGTTCCATTTAGTACATTGTATTGTATTGTCATATATAATATTCCCATCTAGAATCCTTTTAAATGGCTCTTGCATTTGTCGCTTCAGTGTGTTCATCTGATAAGGATAATTATGTTGGAACACGAGGAGTCTACATCCACGAATGGCTGCCATCGCTTGGGTTCCAAAGCCCTCAGTGAATTCGGCAATGCCCTCTTTAGATTTCTTTGTAGAATAATTCAGTTTCATCTGAAAAGCCCGCAAGCTTTGTCCCCAGAGCCCCATCGTTATAACGCAGGCGAAACTCATCGGCCAAGCTGGTTTGTACGTAGATAACATCTTGTGTCCACAGAAACACTAAGTTTAGCCTAGCCTCGGCTAGAATTTATCCAATGTCAGATTGTCGAGTAAACAAGAGAGTGATAGATAAAATTAAGTTTAGTCGGTGTACAAGATAATCGACGCCAATGCAGATTTCCAGATAAATATCCACTCAAGACTTTGAGGCGAAAGAAAATATTCATTAAAATTTAAAAACTTCCTACTTGGTATCATATATCTACGTATCTGAGGATGTTCATTATGGAGAACACAGTAGTGAGCGTGTCTATTTTTGTTTTGTTTTTGAAAGCGTATTTGCTTTCAAAAACATGTATGAGTTAAAATTGCAAGTCCAAGATCTTAGATCAAGATCATGTTTGTATAATCCACCGGAAAGGTAAGAAATTGCATGCACCCGTGCGAAGCCGAGGCGGGACGCTATTCTATACACCAACCGTAGTTCTTGAGACAAGCCAGGGAGTTGATTCCTCTCACCACAATTATCTTCGATTTGATGCAGGGCCGCCAAAATTCGATGACATACCGACCGAAGAAAGTTCTTCTTTCTTTGACTTTCTCAGCCTGAAAATTTAACATAAACAATTTAGAAAAAAACACGCGAAGTAAATTTAAAACTGCGCCGGCAATGTTCTATGGAAACCCATTGCCGACGTGCTGTGAACATTGTGCATGCAATAATGACTAAGACAAAACTATTGCTTTGTTTGCCCCATTTGAATTTAGATCTCTTTAATCGAGCTTGGTATAAATATGTTGCGTTTAAGTGGCTTAAACAAAGAACTTTTCCTGAACATGCAGTAAAATAAAAAAAAAATGGCGGTGAAGAAAAATGACGTTTCTATTCTATTATTTTGACTTTGGTAGAACGTAAAAGTTAAAACCAAACAATCTCTTCAACTTTATTATTAGTATTATATTATAATGATACACCAACCAACTTAACTTTTTTTTAACTTTATTTAACTCAATGCGTTTATTTTTAATGTTTGTTACCTCAGTAATCGTCATATATAAACTGATTTGGAAAATTGAAAATTCAGATTCAGATTGTTTCCGTTTTTATCAAGTCCAGCTCTGATGATGGGATCCATGAGGATTTTCCCGTTGATATGAAGTTGATTGGTTTAATGTCTTATACTAATTATAAGAATAATAATTATTTACTGTTAGTGCACGCAAGGAAGAGATGGCAAGAATTTTACTTCCGTCAATTTAGTTCACGTGTCACTCTTCAGCGTGTTTTTAAATCACAACTAAACTTGTATGGAAAACTTAAATCTGACTACTTTGATAGCACATAATGTTGGAATCTCTTTCTTTTGTACTGTTAGTAAAAGAGAGCAATAGACAAAATTAATCTTAGTTGGTGAACAAGAGAATCGACGCCAATCTCTTACCGTCTTATTTAAAGGACGCGGGTTTCAATAAGTCCCAACATCTGTAGAAATACTGCATGCTCGTAGATTGACCTCTTGCTAATGATGATGATGATCACGTCTCAGGTTTCAGCTTGACGTACTGCAGCTGAAATGGAAACAATAAATTTGTTGAGAGTTTATAGTGGTGATTCCCCGTGGAACTACCGTTTGATAGTACCGGTAGTGTCATGATAAAACTAGTTCTTTTTTAGGTAATCTGTATCGTCCCACTGCTTATTATTAATATAAGCTAGTTATCTCTAACCTTGGTATCCAAAGAGGTTGAAATCTAATCAAAAATTGATATCTTCATTATAAGACAAACAAACAATTTACCTTTTATTTCAAACGCATATACGGGCCCCTTACTTCGCGGGTAGTAAAGGGAAGATGCCTTAATTCAAAGGACGCGGGTTCAAATAAGTCCAACATCTGTAGAGCTACTGCATACTCTTGGATTTACCTCTGCCGACTGATGATATTGATGATCACGGTCCCGGTTTCAGCTTGACGTGCTGCAGCTGAAATAGAAACAAGAAATTGGTTGAGACTTCTTCATAATGTGGGTATGGTTGTCGGTGAAATTACATGTCTCAGGGTCGGCGACGCGCGAGTACCTCTGTGTTGCAAGCGTCCATAAGTTACGGTAACTGCTTACCAACAGGTTCACCTTAGGCTTGTTTTATAACTTATTTGTATAAAAAAAATATGACTCTTCGTGGGACATCCGCTTGATACTACTGTACGGTTGAGCCATGACAATTTTTTTATTTCAAAATTTTTATATCCCCATTTTTAGGTCACTGTGCTCTGTGTCGTTGGTATCAGGAACTACGAGTACCACAAAACCCAAACTTTGAATAAATATCTGCAGAACATGCAAACATTTGTCCCGCTGCGAGGCTCGAATCCGCACCTCTTGCGTCGCAGCCGACTACTCGCCCACCGCGCCACCGAGGTCGTCATTTGAACGAAGCAATGATCGTAGCACCCCCTAGCGACTTGTGAACCATCCTTGAAGATATACTAATAAATTTCAAAAAAACATAATAAATAATAATAATTAATAAATAAATAATAATACTAATAATAATAATACTATAATAATAATACTAATACTGCTGGACGTTTTCACGCAGCATCATCTAGTGCCAAAGTATAACCAGTATGTCCCAGAGCTTGTGTTATGGGAACTACATAACTGATATACTAATTACTAACTTGTTTTTTGTAAAAACATACTTCATACATAGAAAGCTAGTTAAAATGATTTTTTTTACATTTTGAAACCCTGACGGGTATTTTCATCATCCATGCAGCGCTCCCTAGTGACTTGTGGCCATAAAACCATAGTAAAAGACATACAAATCGATTGCAGAAAACCGCATCAGACTGATGATATTTATGATGATGATCACGGTCCCGGTTTCAGCTTGACGTATTGCAGCTGAAATAGAAACAAGAAATTGGTTGAGAGTTCATAGTGGTAATTCCCCGTGAAACTACCGTTTTACACAACCGGTAGTGTCATGTTAAACTAGTTTTTCTAGGTAATCTGTATCGTTCCACTGCTGGGCAAATGTCTCCCCAAAGTCTTCCATCCATTGTTTTTAACCAACTTTAAAATAAGGAGGAAGTTGTATTTTTTATGTTTGTTACTTGATATCTTCGCCAATTGCTAACCGAATTTGATGATTCTTTAGTTGTTGTATAGACAATGATCCCAAAAGGTCCCATATAAGCTTTATTCCTGAGGGATTGCTAAAATTTCCCGTAAAGCTTCAAAAACATCTTCATCTTAAGGAAGCATGTACATTAGTCGAAACATTTTTTGTGTAAAAACAGGGTTGAAAGATTATTCGGGTTTTTTAAAATTAATTTAGCATTTGGTAACCCAACTCATGATAAATGTTTAAAGGCTATTTAACATCACGCTACGACCCTTAGGAACCGAGAAATATAATTAATAAAGCGGGAAACCCCGACATGTATTTTCATCATTCATGCAGCGCTCCCTAGTGACTTGTGGCCATAAAACCTATCTAAAAACCATCATAAAATACAAACGATTGCAGAAAACCGCATCGCAATCCGTTAAGCCGGATAACTGGTCACAGACAGACAAACAAATTACCTCTTATGGCAAACGCATATACGGGTCCCTTACTTCGCGGATAGTAAAAGGGGAATTCTTACTCTCTAATTCAAAGTAAGTCCAACATCCGTAGAATGTTGGATTGACCTCTTCCGACTGAAATTAATGATGATGATCGCGTTCCGGTTTCAGCTTGACGTACTGCATCTGAAATAGAAACAGGAAATTGGGTGAGACTTCATAATGTGGGTGTTGCCGGTGTAGTTACAAACACACGAGACTTTCACCCGTTATATCTCAGGGTTGGCGACGTGCGAGTGATAACTCTGTTGTTGCAAGCGTCCATAGGTTTCGTTAACTGCTTACCAACAGGTGCGACTTATTTGTATAAAAAAAATGTGACTTCCCCATGGGACTACCGCTTGATGCTACCGGTTGTGCCATTATTAAACAATTTTTTCAACATTTTAAAATCCCCTTAAAGTCACTGTTCCCTGTGTCGTAGGTATCAGGAACTACGGGTACCGTGGTACCACAAAACTCAAACCTTGAATAAATATCTGCAGAACATGCAAACATTTGTCCCGCTGCGAGGCTAGAACCCGCACCTCTTGCGTCGCAGCCGGCTGCTCGCCCACCGCGCCACCGAGGTCGTCATTTGAACGACGCAATGATTGTAGCGCCCCCTAGCCCCAATGTATGCAGAGCTTGTATTATGGGAACTACATAAATGATATACTAATTACTAACTTTTTTTTGTAAATACATACTTCATATGTAGAAAACACCGACCCAAGAAGAATATTTACAGATCACACAAGCTTTTTTTTCGCGGCGGGAATCGAACCCGCGATCTTGTGCGTCTCAGGTGTGCCTTTGCCCACTGCGCCACAGAAGTCGTTTACTATGTATGTATTTACAAAAAGTGTCACCATGTAGTTCCTATAACACAAATTCTGCTTACATTAGGGATAGATGATGCTGTGTGAAAATGTTCAGCATTATTATTATTATTATTATTATAAGCTAGTTATCCAAGAGTGTATCACTAACCTTGGTATCCAAATTGAAATCTGATCAAAAATTGATCTCACAGCCTATCGGAACAGGAAATTCTGCAATCCTAAAAGAAAACTGAAATTAGCAACACAAACAATGACGTTGATGGCATGGCGGGCGAGATCCCGGCTGCGACGCAAGAGGTGCTGGTTTGATTCTTGCAGAGGGACAATTATTATTAATATTAGTATTTTTTAGTCACCCTGATTTTCTCCTACATGAACTCAAGTGTGTATTTTAGATCCATGAGGATTATTTTACATGGTATATATATAGTTAGCATTTTATGTGACAAGTAGCAAGTCCATCGCAGACTTTTTCAACAATGACTTGCCTTTGTATTATTGGTTGCTCCAGCCTGCTGTATTGTTTAGTGCATTTTATGGGTGATACTAGTAATGAGAAATAAAATCCATGCTAATAGGTTGTCAAACGGAAGAAATACAGTTATACCTTGGAGCTCCGTGAATTTGAACTGCTAGAGCTATTATTATCTTAAGAAAAAGATCCTTCAGCTACCTCAGGTAATTGTTTAACAAAACATTACCTACATAAAATGTAAAGTTTAATCTATTAACTTAAGCATTAAAACTAAATGTTAACCAACAATTTGAGGACAGAAATCTTTTTTTAATATCGATTCATTCTACCAAAATGTTGAATCATGCTGATTTTAATAAACAACAGGTTTCAAAACTAACCTAGATTCCGGGCTGCAATCCAATCAGCATCATCTTGTCTTCACCATGTTTCTGAAAACTTCTTGGACTCCAAATGCTGCCATTCTGGAAAATAAGCAGATTTCAATAACAGAAAGAAGTACTTAACTAGATCTGTGAAAGGTACCTACACAATAGTAATAAGATTCTATTAAGAGTACCTACCTATAACCTACTCTATGCTTTACTGGAAATAACCTACAACTCAACATATGTGCATGTACTCAGAAAACGATATTGCGGAGTCACGGCGACAAGGTTTGAAGACTCGAGAACTTACTAAACCCCCGCCCCTGTGGCCGACCTTTACGACTCCGGAATCTCCAAAGGTGCCCCTTCTAGCACCCTCGCTGTACCAACGGCGGCCCACGCCATGGTGTACCGCCAACCTAACCATTCGAAGGGTAAATTAAAGGTTACATTACTAGAAATACATACTTAAGTAACGTACCTTCACCTAAGATCGAAACTACGGAACTTACCTCAGGTGGAAGTCGCCAGGATCATTTTAGGAATCAGCGAGGGAGAGTGGATTGTCACGTCACCATCACTGCTATCGCGCGCAATGATAAAGCACATGGTTGCGAACTGCAAGCTTCGATTATGTACATTTTATGCACTCGCTGGTTCCGCTGCTAGCTGCAAAAGTGCAAGGCTTGGAAGTATTTTAAAACGTACCACACGTAGTTTTTAAACACGCGCAGTTGTGCACCAAAAATGACGACCCATAACTTTTTAGGTAGGTATGCAAAAGCCGGCCACGTAGATCTTCATTGTGCACAAGGTATGCTTTTAAAGTGAAATATCTTCTTAAAAGTGGGTAGATTGAAATAGAAAAGACCGGTGAATGTAACGAGAAACCAGTGCTTCCACATTGGGAAAATAAAATTACAGTATAAAATTACAGCATCGTCCAAAAATACTGCAGAAGACGAATTTTAATACTGTGAGGTAGATCATTGAGAGGTACTCTCAATGTGATTGCAGAATTGAAGCAGTAGGAAAAGGCTCTAGTTAGATATTGAAAGGAAAACAAGCTGATTTTATACTTGGTTGATCATCACTTTCCTCACTACATGAGCTAATATTTTTAGAATAAAATTAATTAGTGAAAAATAACATCACACCAATAAGTCTGAATGACCTACTTGAGTTTATATTGAGGTAAAGAAATAGAAAGATGTATCTTTGTAACACAAAGACAATCAGTTTTTGTTAGTTCCGCTTATTGTGAGTATTGATTCTTCTAGGTTTTCCCGCCCAGGAAATAAAATAAGTTGATTTAGGTCCGTTGCATTTGATTATTTTTACTGCTGTGTAATTAAATACAGTAAATCTCTACACTTTATTAATATCATATCAGTATACAAGTGGAAAGACAAAATTACAGTAAATCTACTGTAATTACAGTGAATCTGCGAGACAACAAACAATATTTCATCTGTGGATCGCAGACAGATTATCTAGACTGTGAACTGTGGATTGATTGACCGAACTTAGAAAGTACTTAGGTACCTACCAATACTCTTAGAGTTGTAGTTATTTCTAGAGTTGCCAGACATGCGCTCAACCAGATTTCGCGTGCAATATAGCCTAGAATCGCCAATGTTTTTTGCTTTAAGCTAGTTCGTAAAATTTTCCTTTCCTGTTCTGTGGTAATAATATTGGAAGTTATGTTTAGAAAAAAAAAACACATTATACTGTATATTAAGTTATACATCATAAATATTTATCTAATAATATAGCAAAATATCGACCTACCTGCCTATAAAATCACTTGATTGGGATCGCGATAGTACTGAAAAAACATACACCTTAAAATGTTGAAAAACATACACATAACTTTCCGAAAAGCTAGATTCCACATACTACATAATGCAAGGTTTATCTAATCGTAAACAACTCAATGAGCAAGCTATGAGCTTGGACTACAGTTCCAATTTTAAGAAAGAAGATTGCATTGTTTTTTGGCTATCAGGAAAAAAACTAGCTGCAAAGTTCTAGCGTCTAAAATTCAAAAAGCTGTATGCATAACATTTTTTAAAAGCCATGCACGTCCAAAAAATATGTTTTTCTAAATAGTCGCAGAATTGCAATTCGCATATTTTTAGATTCCTAGATCCTCTCTGAGTTAGTCTAAATGGCGTTAAATCGCTTAATCGGGCACCACTGATTACTTCCTCTATGACAAAATGTGCACCATGGGGAAGAGTCGTGAGCAGACAGTCGTGTGACAGTTGTTTATGTTTGTTTGTAAATTTTCAAATATATGTAATTTTTTGCATGCTCAAGCATATCAAGCCAGTGCATAAATGTCTTTACAAAAACAAAAGGAAGTTTTCACTTATAATACTACAAGAGCTTCAAAATTATCGGGTATTTCCCGATAGGTTCGTTGCAAACAAATGAAGGAGTCAAGTTTTTCAGGTTAAAAAATCACGAGCGCGAAGCGCGAGTGATTTTTCCTGAAAAACTTGACGACTTTATTTGTTTGCAGGGAACCTTGAGGGAAATGCCAGATAATTTTGAAGCTCGTGTGGTATTCAGGGGATTATTTTTCCGTCCCAAATGTCGGCCAATAGAATTGCACCATGAGACGAAATGTACAGTTAACAAATAAGAATTTCATAATGAATAAAACAACATTTCCTTTGACTTTTTTATCGATGGTGGACAGAGAACAAACTCCAAATCGACTCATTTTCATGCAAAATCTCCAATTTTCACAATTGAATTCAACCTGTCAGTTTGACGTGTGGTTAATTTGACTGGATCATGTTTTGTTTTTTATATATAGCAACTACCAGAGAAAATTTTCAAAAAATTATCAGTATAATACCATGTAGGTTGTACCACGTGACGTCGAATGGTGCAATTCTATTGGTCGATATTTGGGTCGGAAAAATAATCATTTAAATAGTGAGTGTCTCTATGAGTTATGAACAGTCATGTCAACCTGATTGCCGAGTTATTTCACTGACAACATCATTGGTGTAGTATCGCTACTAGCTTGCACGGCAAGCTAGTAGCGATGCGTTAGCATCTCTACATCTCTATTAATACCTGCAGCTTAATTATTGGCCCTACGACACGTGTTGAAGGCCCGTATTGTAAAACGAAGCCACTGTCAAAACGATCAATGCTCATCTAGGACTTAATGCTGTATGGCCATTGTATTTTATGCGAATATAAAATGCCACTTGATTAGTTTGTTTTCTTGTTATTCACAAAGAAATAAATAGTTTCATGTGTTTTGAACCCAAGTTCAAACACATGGTGGGTAAAGCTTTGAATAGCAAGTAAACCTTTCTGGGGGTCATAAAAACCTATCTATCCGAGTCAGATATGCCCAGGTAGGATTGTTCGGGACAACATTAACTTATCAATGACAACGCTTTGCTGAATATGCTTATTGCAAACGAGCCTCGACCTCGTCATGCGACTATTTCGCATCAACCAATGAGGGCTATGACGAACTCTCTACCAATGAGCGTCGAGATTAATGGACACAAAATACGGGGCATACATTACAGGGATGTGCAATACCGTCATGTGTTTAGTTTGTACGGCGCGACTTGCACAACCATGGAAAGCATCCAGATAATTCAAACCTAGTATTATAATATCTGTGCCTATGTACACGGAACAGAGAAACTTTAGCAAATATTTGTCTCGGGCCTATATATGTTTTTTATGTATAATATTTATTTATTTACAAAAAAAGTATGTAGTATTATTATAATGTAGTTCCATTACCAGGAGTATAATACTGGATGTTCTTTCCATGGTTGTGCTTTATTCCATGGCCGTACAATACAAGACTGCACACGTGCAAAGCCTCAGGCTGTTATAAAAATATGAGTGAACCGAAACATTTTAAACAGGACTGAGAGTGCGTTCTAATTTAAAATTTATTCATCCAGTGCTCGTTCTTAGGAAGCTTGAGTTCGATTTTTAAATTGACACGATCCGTGCAAAAATCGAGCTCAATCTTACTTTACTTCTAGTATTTGGCTGAGAATCAGGTCTGTCTTAGATGCGTCGTAATCAGTTTCAATACGCCTAATTTGTTATACCTTTCGACGCCTTATCAACGAAGAAGAGCAAAGTTAAAACGCCGCGCCGTAGGTCATATTTTTGAATATGTAGTCGCACTAAATTCGTACCTACCGTGGTACCGAAACAAATATCTGCAGAACATACAACCTCTTGCGTCGGAGCTGGCTACTGCTACTTTATCAACCTCTCGGAATATTAGGTTCTGAACTAAGGGTTACCATGAAAGGAAACGTGATACAATCCTGTTAAGGTAGGCCTTAGGTAGGTAGGTATCTTTTACTACCTACTTCGTTGGTTTGTGTCGACAATCTTCGCAGCTGCAGAATCGATTGAGATGAAATTTTGTAGCCATAGATTCTACTAATTTATACAAAGGTAACGTTTGTATGTACGGGGTAATCACCGAAACTATTTATCCGATTAAAAAAACGTAACTCGACGGAAAAAACGGTCAAGGGAATTCGGTTCTTACGAACGCTGCCTTAAAGCGCTAAGAGCTACCTACGTTTCATCGGCTTTTTTTCTCGGCACATGAGCGAAGCCGTGAGCAGCTACTGCTTCGCCCGTGCTACTGCTAGTATTATATACACTTGAGAGCAATAAAATCGCACATCCGCACATTTTTACTTAAAAGTTCAATTTTTTTTTTATTTGGAGCTTACAGCAAATTAAAATCAAATTAAATTAAAGTGCATAATCTAGGCATTCGCAGAACTGATAAAGGGTTGACATTTACCTTTAAAAATAACTCATTAGCAACAAAACAATAGACCCCCTTATGTCGCTCGATCCAGGTAAGGCCGGCGGCGGGATTTATCGCAGGTATAAAAGAGTGCATATTGAGGGAATGGTCATCATTTGCATACCAACGTACAGTGTGAAAGGTTCTCTATTGATATTGGCTTCAAACGGAACACGAAAATGGATACTACACCAGAAGTAGCCGCTCAAGTGGTTGCCCTTGTTGAATCGGGGCTTAAGCAAAGTCAAGTGGCTCGACAATTGAGTTTGAGCCGATTTACCGTTCGGCGTGTATACCAGAGGTATCAAGAGACTGGTGGCTACCAACGGCGACAAGGATCGGGCCGTCCCCGTGCTACAACAGAGCGTGATAACCGCTTTCTTATAACGACATCTTTAAGAAATCGTCGTTTGAACGCAGTTCAACTGGGCCAACGACTTCAAGAAGTTCGTGAAGTAGAAGTTAGCCGGTGGACAGTCAGAAGACGATTGAGAGAAGGTGGCCTGACTGCACACAGGCCAGCAAACGGGCCGAAATTGACCCCAGCCCACCGAGAAGCCCGCCTTCAGTTCGCTCGAGACCATTTGAATTGGACCGAAGAGCAGAGGAGTGCAGTCCTGTTCTCTGATGAGTGCAGGATGTGCTTGCATGGCAACGACGGACGGGGGAAGGTGTATAGAAGATCGGGAGAGCGATTTGCCCAATGCTGCATAACAGAACGTGTCGCCTATGGCGGTGGATCAATCATGTTTTGGGGAGGCATGTCTATGGAAGCAAAAACCGAGCTTGCCTTCTTCACCGGACCGAATACTGGTCGCCAATCAAGAGGATTGACTTCCATACGATACATTGAGGAAGTACTCGAGAGCCACGTCGTACCTTTTGCTGGGTTTATCGGCGAAAACTTTCTGTTTATGCAAGATAATGCAAGACCGCATACTGCTGGCATAGTGATCGAGTACCTTCAAGAGGTGGATGTGACCGTTATGGAGTGGCCAGCTCGAAGCCCAGACCTCAATCCCATCGAACATCTATGGGACGAGCTGAAAAGAAGAGTTCGAGGCCGAGATGCTCCTCCATCGACTCTACAGGAGCTGCAACAGGCGATCGCAGAGGAATGGGAGGCTATTCCTCAAGACTTTATCAAAAGTCTAGTAACATCAATGAAAACACGGATGGAGTCAGTGATTCAGGCTAGGGGAGGGAGCACTCGGTATTAATAACAAACTTTAAATTAATTTTATCTTTTAATTTCATAACTTTGACACCAATACTTGAATAAAGAATTTTGTACTAAACATGCATTTTTGTTATTGATCCACAAAAGCATTTTTATGTAATGATTGAAAGACAAATCAGATACCACTGGATAGGTATTAAAATAGACTATGAATCTGCATTACAGAAACATAATATTTTTTGTTTTTTTTTTAGTTATGTCAAAAAATCATGAATGTGCGATTTTTTTGCTCTCAAGTGTAGTTTGATATATAGATAGATAAATCATTTATTTACAACTACTTATTAATAAGGTATATAACTAAGATGGTTACACTGCTGATGAGGTAAGTAGCTACGAATTGGGGTAGTACTCAGCTTAAAGCGCCGCATACCTGGTGTAGGTAAGTAGCGCGCTGATCTTCCATCCTTCGATATAAAAATAAAGATTAATTTTCTAACCAGGTACTTATAAAAGCTTAAATAGTTCAATACATTTATTTACTATATTGTATACAAACTTTGTTAGAAGTTTGTAGGAAAACTTTTTATTTTGCAAATTTTGAAAAAGAAATTAAATCACAATCCTTATGCAGAAACCTAATTGCTAGTATAAGTTATTGACAAAATTTGTGAATGAGTCTTTAGATCTATAGCCTAAGGACTATAATCAGGAAGACAAGATAAAATAAGAAATTGCACGTCGGTACCAATAATGAAACAGACAACAGACATGGGTTTTAAACATAGAGTAAGTATAGCAAAAAAGGCAGTATCCAAATTCCCAAATATCACAAGCAGTGAACCTCTAAGGTGTAATGATGACGATGATAATTTCTAAGATAGAAGAGAAACAAAGGCTTCCACTAAGAAACCGCTTGCGCAGAAAGAAGTAATTTAAACTTGTGTTTGAATGTAGGCTTAGAAACTGGTTATCGAAGGGGTGGAGGTATATTATTCCAGCACTCGGTGGCTTGATAGCGGAAACTACCACGGAAATCTGTAGTTCTATGATGCTTGATTACAAGAATATATGCCGATGCTCTCGTTGGATAAGGATTATGTGAAGACGACCACACAAATTTACTATACAAATATCTAGATTTTTTTGTCTTAATTAATTCATGAACGAACGAAGCTAGATGAAGCTCCCGACGAGAGGACATATTTAAAAGACCAGCTTTGATGAGGAATGGGGTCACGTGTGTACGGGGGGGGTATATTAAAGCAAAATCGACAACACGCATTTTGTGCTCGTTGAATAAGTCGCTTAGTTTTATAATGCACACGCGGTCCATAGACACCAAACCATCACCAATACCACCAAAGTTCACCAAAGTTTAGCTTAGACAGCATAAGACAGCGAGACTTTCAATAAGCTTAATGCGGACATCTTCTCGTAGGAGATTCATAATTTGATACAGTTAAAAAAAACAGGTTTTAACCAACTCAAGAATATGGTTTTGACATCTGAATTAGCTGAGACTATTTTGTCGATTTGGTTTTTCGAACCAAGGATCATAAATTTAGATTTTGATGCATTTAACATGAGAGCATTGCGTTTGAATGTTTGATGCTAATAATCTCCGTAACGGCTGGACCGATTTGGATGACATTATGAATAGGTATAGTTCGTGGCCTGTCCGGATACCACGACCGACGAAGCCGTGGGCAGCGGTTAGTGGTACATAAAATTACACAACACAAAAGTAACATAAACACATGAAATGTATGTAAACTTTATAGTGTTGACCCCACACTATAAAACGTATTATACAGCAGCTAGTTTTGTTCAAGAGATTAACTTTCGCCGTCTGGATCCATTGCAGTTTGTGAAAAATGCGGCGATTTTGTTTTCGAGTATTGTTCAATACATGGCGGGCTTCTGGTGATCCCTGATGATAAAGTGAGTACCTACTACTTACATAATCTGTCAACATAAGTTTTCTTTTAGCGCCTTCTAGTGACTTGTTGTGTCATACAAATAGATTGCAAATATTATTTGTCCAGGAAAAAATAAATACCGATTTTAAATAACGGAAAAATTGTAAAAAGTCCAATATGTAATTTTTTTCCTCCATATTATGCCATAGGGTTAGGATTTTTTTCATAAAATGTACATAGGACCGTCTTTGAAGTACAGGATGTACTTCTTCACAATTAAAAATATGTATTTTATCAAACAGACAAATTGAAAACCCCCTCCTTTTTTGAAGTCGGTTGAAGCATTAATTTCGATTCGATTAGTCGTTTCCGATACATATAGGTAAATATAGATTATAGGTAAATTGTAACAGGCAAATAAATAAACGCATATGCGTCCCCTGACGTCACTAGTAAAAAAAACACGCACGATCACTTTGCTGACAAATTCTTAAGGTTGTCTGCAAAAGATCGCTTTCAGCGATAAGCTCGCTAAGCCAAATTCAAAGCAAAAACTTGGTATAGGAACCAGCTCTTCATTAGGTCACATCCTGATATTATATTTTCATCCAAGTCTATTCTAATACGAGTAAAAGAATGCGAGTTTGTTGTTGAAAATGTTGTTTGTCGCTTCATATCTCCGTAACGGTTGAACCGAATTGGATTAAATTCGAACCTAGTGAACAGAATACTATTGTAAAAACGCGGACATGCAAAATGTAATACTTGGACGAGTCTCTGACTACGTTCTCAAAGGTCTTTTCACTGAGTACCTATGTATTTAGGGATCTCCATCATGAGAAGTGAAACCTCAAATTATTGTACACCACAAGAAAATAACAAAAACTTCACAGAACTAAAAGTACAATGGGCGCTTAGAAGCAATCCCTTCCAGACAAACTTTGGATGCAGGGGAATCTATAAGATTTATTATTTATTAATAAATGTTTAATATTTAAGTAATTACCTAGGTTCCATTAAAAAATATATGATTTTTAATAAATTACATTTAAATAACCGTCTTGTTTCATTTATGTGGTTCAATCGAAAGTACTACTAACATTTAAGGGTTCTCCAAGGTAACAAAACGACGAATTGCGGCCTATGCCGCCGCGTCTTCTGTCTGTTTGTCACAGATATTTTTATTCCGTTATCAGGCAGCAAGTCACAAATTAAATATATGTATAGCGAAGCCAATAGAGATGGATCGTCTAATTTGGGCTGGCCGCAGTGTGTGTTAATCTAAGACAACTGCGGTAATACCAATCATAGCCATTTACACCGTAGATAATGCTGAAAACCTGGATATGAGGATTGTCATAGGATTTCAAAGAAAATATAGAACACATTTTTTAAAACTTCAAATTTATTTATACTATTCAAAATAATACAACTACTTAAAATATAATAAATAAACTATTTAACTATGTACATAATTTTGAGACCAGTTTTATTAATATAACTCACAGAAAGTACTTATCAAATACAGAAAAAATTACATGATAGGTAATTCTTTATTGTACAAACAGAAACTACAGATAAAAAACTAACATACAGGACATGTACAAAGGCGAAAAAAAAAAGTAATTCAAACTTATGCTAGTTCTCTCTTAACTCGAGACATCACCACAAACCACAAAGCTAACAAGGCGCGCTAAAGTTACCATAGTACCCTGACAACCCTTTCTAACCCCCGACATAAAGACCCCTCTCTTTTCCTAATGTATCTGCACGATCTACAGAGCGGCCCCGGAGAAACAAGGACCCACAGCAGAAGACAGATTCATCGAGTGTTGGACAAATGTGTGTGCTAAGCGAATCGATATCGAATCTAGACAAAACAACCTGCACTACCTACTCCGAATGTTGCCGCGATCGCGAGTAAACCGAGCTTATAAAAATAAATCGAGTTTAGTTTTAACTCTAGTAGAAAATAATTTTCACAAACCAATTTAAAATATATACTCTTTTGCTGGTACGTGGTTAGATGACTACTTTAAAACCAAATTAAAATAATTATCTGGGATCATGTAGAATTATGACCCACTACATACCGGTAAGAGGTATCTGGAGTAGGTACCTAAAAACAAAAATAAAAGAATAACATGGTTCCACGTAGGATTAAGGCCTATGAGATACTGGTAAAATTGGCTCAATTTAGAGCGGGAAGGGTATATGTAGAGTGGGCGTTTTAACATAAAATCGTAGTTTATCGTTTTAATGGCTGAAAGTCAGCCGGCCTCGACTCGGGCGCGCACCGAACGAGCTACGAGAGGCGCAGTGGCGTCGACGCCTATGGCGGCGGGCAATCGAGCGGTGCAGCTCGAGGCGGGCGGCTCGGTGTCTTCTACGGCGACACTGACCGCTCAAACGTCGGTGGCTCCGATTACTGAGGGACCCAATGCAACAGCTGGAGACAGCATTGAAGCTGGAGCTGCTGGGCTGCGTCCGCGGAGCGGTAAAAAAGATAATTGGAATAGCTTCGGGCCCTGGCTCGAAGCTAAACAAAAACGACATTGGCGGCATCTTTGGCCATGGTCAAGACATACTGGGTGTAGTGGCGACACTAGAGCTCAGGCTGGCGGAAGTTGAGCGTCGCGCCGATGTCGCGGAGGCCAGGATGGCCTCAGGGGGCCCCGCACATGCTGCGCTAGCCCAGCCAATGGTGGCGTTTTGCTGCGGCTCTGAAAATGAGAAAGAGAATGGAACCTGTGCCCATTAAGGCACAGGGCCCGGTCCTGGCTTTCTACCCCAGGGAGGAGGTCGAGACCAACACCTCGGAGCAGACAAAGGCTGAGCTGAAGAGGAGCGTGGACCCGCGGGCACTATCGGTCCAGATAGAGAAGGTCCGCAGTGTGGGCAACGCTGGCGTGCTCGTACACACTGCCTCGGTAGCGGCTGCCAAGCGCCTAAAGATGGCGGTCCCGGCCTCGCTTAGGGTCGTAGAGCACAAGCGGCAGCAGCCCCTCGTCGCGTTCAGAAACGTGGACGGGGACCCCTCTTTTGACGCCTTTGTGGAGAAACTGTGGTAGCTGAACTTCCCGAATGACCCGGCCTGGACCCTTGAAAAAGTGAGAGCGGAGATGAGAGGCGCCTTCAAACGGTCACGTAGGGGACCCTTACAAGGAAACCACGCTGGTGTGCGAGTGCAGCTCTCGGCTGCGCGAAGCCCTGGTCAATAAAGGTACCCTCGTCTTCGGATTGCAGCAGGTGGAAGTCTCCGACTACATCAGGGTGACCTGCTGCAACAAGTGCCAGGCGTACGGGCACCCGGAGAAGTTTTGTAGGGCCAAGGAGGACACCTGTGGCCGCTGCGGGGAGACGGGGCATCGTGGGGAGAAGTGCGGTGCCTCCAGCCCGTGCTGCGCGACGTGCAAGCGTTTTAAACGCCACAGCACGCACAGAACGGCGTTGCGCGGCTGCCCTGCGCGCATCTATGCGGAGGAACAGCTAATCTAATCAATACAATATGGATAGCACGTCCTCAATTTACATGGGCCCTGCCATTGCGGACTCGCTGGGCCTGGATATTGTTCTGGTACAGGAACAATATGTCACGGCCGGGCTGACTGTCCTACACGGAGAATGCTCCAAAGCGGGCATTTACTTGCGCAACCGCTCCAAGCCGTGTGCGGTTCTGCATCACCTATCCACAGATCACTTCCTGTGCTGCCACCTGGAGGAACTGGACCTGTACCTAATCTCGGCATACTTTCAGTACAGCGACGACATCGACTCCCACCTAAGACAGTTGGAAAGGGTCTTGGATCTCCTGAATGGTAAGGCTGTTCTGGTGGGGGGTGATCTGAACACTCACTCCCCGCTATGGCACTCGGAACCCCGACACTATGTTGGGAGAGGCCATACTGTAACCGATGCCGATCCAAGATGGAGGATCTCATCCACAGCCGCGGTCTAATGGTGCACAACGTCAGCGGCCAACTGTACACCTTCAGCACGGCGAACGGTGAGTCGAACATCGATGTCACCCTCAGCAAACGTGAAGTTCGAGTCCGAGACTGGCGGGTGCACGATCTCTCACCAAGCGACCACCGTCTGATATCGTTCGCAGTTGGCCACCCAGCTGATAGTGCCATGGTGCGGAGCACAGTGCCCATTAACCCGGTGAATTACAGGATGAGAGGTGTCCACTGGCGGGAGTTTGACGCAAGGATTCATGTCCGTGCGGGAAAGTTGCGTATGGAGGGGGGAGCGGAGGATCTGAGCAGGGCCTTCGCGGAACTGATCGAGCGCACCGCAACGGAGTGCCTTGGTACCATCAGGCGGACCACTTAAGATCGCGGGTATGAATGGTAGACGCCTGGCAGAGCACCAGAGGAGCTGGCGGTATGCCTGAGGAGGAGGCCAGGGAAACTTTTCACAGGGCCAGGACCGAGTACCGGTCGGCAATAGCCTTAGCGGAACTGGAACATTTTAGCAAGCTGGCGGAAACCGGGAACCAGGACCCATGGGGACTAGCCTATAGGGAGGCCTGCGGGCGAGCTCGACCGCCGGCGAATGTCGTGAACGGAGTCAAATTCCTGGGGATGAACACGGACGACGTTGGCGGGTCCATGACTCCTATTGACTTGGGCTCCTTGCGGCACATTGTCGTGTTGCTTCCCAACACGTCTCCGGGGATGGACGGTATTGAGGGGAGAATTCTGAAACACGTGGAAAGGGCTGCGGGGACGGAATTCGCTCAGGTCATAAACAGGTGCGTTGTCAAGGGCACCTTTCCCTCAGTCTGGAAAGATGGGCGGCTCTTAGTACTGCCCAAGAACAATGGTAGGCCGCTGACGGATCCGAAGGCGTACCGGCCAATTACTTAGCTGCCAGTGCTCGGCAAGGTCTTGGAGAGAGTGCTGCTCTGGAGTCTCCCGAAGCTCACTCGCGGCATCTCCGCCAGCCAGCAAGGGTTCATGCCGGGACGATCAACTACGACGGCTTTGGGGTCGCTTTTGGACGCAGTGAGGGACTGCTCGCCGAATATATGTATATAGGCTACTGGCGAGCTACATCCGTAACCGCAGCGTGGCCATGATAGCGGGCGATCGGGCCATCTGGAAGAGTCTGACCATGGGGTGCCCCCATGGTTCAGTACTGGGTCCCACACTGTGGAACGTGCTGCTGGACGACCTGCTCCGTTTACCGGTGCCGGAGGGTGTGCAATTCGTTGCGTACGCGGACGACATTACGGCGCTTATTGCGGGAGACGCTCGCAAGGAGTTGGAGACGAAGGGGGCTCTGGTTCTGGGACTAGTGGCGGAGTGGGGGGCTCGTAACAGATTGAGCTACCATGACCCTAAAGGGAAAATTACAGAGGCCACCAGTGCTGAGCATCTTACTGCGGACTCAGAGGTCGTCCCTGGTTCTACTGACCAAGGCGTACAGATCGTGCAGCCCAGCGGCCCTGCCTATTCTGGCAGGGGTTCTGTCGGCGGATCTAGCCTTGGTCAGAGCGGGTAGGGCACAGGCCGAACTGGAGGGCCAACCGAAGGAGTTATGGAGTCGATTGCGGCGTAGGATCTACGCGGAGGTGCTGGACACTTGGCAGGAGCGTTGGGAGGGCGAGGAGAAGGGGCGCGAGCTATTCAGGTTCTTCCCAGTCGTGGGCGAGCGCATAAAGGCGCGCTGGGTGGAACTGGACCACGCAACTTCGCAAATTCTGACGGGGCACGGTTGTTTCAGGAAGCGGCTGAAAGATTTAAATTTAAGTGATGCGGCTGAGTGTGCCTGCGGGGAGCCGGAGACGCGTGACCCCATTTTGTGGGACTTCACTATATGGCGCGGAGCGAGATAGATTGCTGTTAGGGATTAGGCGCCCGGGCGGGGAGGAGGGGCCAATATACCACGTAGACTTAGTTCTGCGACCAACTTCGGGCGACTGAAACAGTTCGCTCGAAGTTGGCATCGAAAACGACGTCTGTTCGTCTACGAAGTTCAGAAGAAAAAGAGAGACCACAAAAATTTCGATTGAGTCTACTGATAAACCCCTTTCCGCGAGGAAAAGGCGGAGACTTGAATATGCGAGGGTTGTTTAAGAACTGTCGTAGTCGCGCAGCAGCGGAGATTATTGATGGCGAAACCAGGGGAGTTAAACACTCCCTAGAGGATTTGGAGTCCGTGTGGCGACCTGTCCTCGAAGCTGTGTCCACTGCCCCTGGACCTACACCGGAGGCTCTGAGGGCTCTTGAGCGCGAGGAGCAGTACGGAGGTGGTCCAGATGCCTGTCACGGTTGAAGAAGTGAAGGCGTCTCGCGTTGATTCACGATCCGCTTCAGGACCTGAGGGCATCCGGCCCGATGACTGGCGTGCGGTACTTGTTGAGACACGAGCAAAACTATTCACGACTTGGATGATGAAAGGTGAGATCCCCGAAAGACTGCGGCAATGTCGAACGATTTTTGTGCCAAAAATGGATAATCCTGCTGGGCCGGGAGATCTCGATCGCGTCGGTACCTCTGCGGCACATGCACTCGATCCTGGCGCGGAGATTGGAGGCATGCTGTCCCCCAGATATACGACAATATTAAATAACAACGGCGACAGAGGATCACCATGGCGAACTCCCCGTCCGGCCTTGACCTTGCTCACTCGTCTTATCATGAACAGCTAGGGTCTTGTATGCCGTTTCGTATAGACGAGCGATGTAGTCACAAAATCCCACTGGCAAGCCCCTCTTCCGCAACAGTGTAATAAGAGAATCGTGAGAAATCTTATCAAAAGCTTTGGAGAAGTCTAGCACCGCCACATGGCACTCCTTTAACTTCTGCCTGCAGTCCCCCAATACAGCGTCCAGTACAGCCGAATTCTCGAGTGTACAGTCGGCGCAGATAAAACCACGTTGTCGTATATCTGGGGGACAACATGCCTCCAATCTCCGCACCAGGATCGAGTGCATATGCCGCAGAGGTACCGACGCGATCGAGATCGGTCGATAGTCTCCCGGCCCAGCAGGATTATCAATTTTTGGCACAAAAATCGTTCGACATTGCCGCAGTCTTTCGGGGATCTCACCTTTCATCATCCAAGTCGTGAATAGTTTTGCTTGGGTCTCAACAGGTATCGCACGCCAGTCATCTGGCCGGATGCCCTCAGGCCCTGAAGCGGATCGTGAATCAACGCGAGACGACTTCACTTCTTCAACCGTGACAGGCATCCACGGCATCGATAAATCAGGACCACCTCCGTACTGCTCCTCGCGCTCAAGAGCCCTCAGAGCCTCCGGTGTAGGTCCAGGGGCAGTGGACACAGCTTCGAGGATAGGTCGCCACACGGACTCCAAATCCTCTAGGAAGTGTTTAACGCCCCTGGTTTCGCCTTCAATAATCTCCGCTGCTGCGCGACTACGACAGTTCTTAAACAACTGTTGTACCCTCGCATATTCAAGTCTCCACCTTTTCCTCGCGGAAAGGGATTTATCAGTAGATTCAATCGAAATTTTTGTGGTCCCTCTTTTTCTTCTGAACTTCGCACGAGAATCTTTCCTCGCATCGGCCCTCGCAAGGAGTTCCTCCACGATCTTGCCTAGCGACTCATCGTCTTCGTTCGGCACACTGCTCAGCTCCACAGATGGGGACGTCATGCCTTCAGGCTCTGCGACTATACATACAACTACGGAAAGATCACATTCAGAGTTCTCAGAGCTTCATTGCCTGCTATCAATTCCGCCAGGGCGAATCATGGTTGAGTTACGGCGGAAGTCCCATCATGTCCCATTAAAGGCGCAAAGTTTGGACTAGACTATCGATTTCTAAGATTGATAGCACCCTCAAACAATGTTCATGATGTCCTCGGTAGTATAGTTGTTACACCTCAACAGAAACTAGCAGTGCTCGCCCGGGCGAGGCATCTGTGGGCATTCGGTTAATTCTTAACCACTCTTACCAGTATCTCATAGACCTTAATTCTACTCATGGCAGGTTGTTAGACTACAAGGTCTCGTGTTTTGACTGCCTTCCAAAGTTAAAGAAATGTGGTGAGATAGCTGACTCCTCCTACAAAGGACTAGAGATAGCTCCGTTTGTCGGGAGGAGTTCGATATTTGACTTAAGACTTTTGTGGGTTATCCGTATTACAAAATACTTAGACTATGGATGTGGTCTACACTTAATAAGTTAGAAGAAGGAAGTGATCAAGCCCGGAATCTGCTCTGTCTGGGTCATTCGGTTAATTTCTCAAAGTACCGCTCTTACCAGTATCTCATAGAACTCAACCCAAAACAGATCCGCATGAATGATAACTGGGTCTTTTTGCCCAATGCTGTTAAAAGTTCGGTATGTGATGATATAGCTGAATAGTGGTGGACGTCGTTAACGTGTACCGAAATGGATTTTCAATGTGCTTAGCTGTCAGTAGAGGCAGTGTGTTTGGTGAAGGTACGTACTTAACTAGAAGTGGTCTTTTCACAAAGAAGTACGTACTCTTTGTTCTGGTACATTTGGACTTATTTATCAAAATACCATTCTTACCAGTATATCAGACAGACCATAATCCTTCCAAGGCATCTAAGACCACTAGGTCGAGATAACTTGAATACATCGCTGTCATCTTGATGTAGCTTACCATAATGACGATAGCGGTCACATTTTGCTTTCGGGCAATTCTGGCTGGTTGATAATTACGGGTTGGTTGACCCTTGCTGCCTCCACGACTCCGTGTCGTTGTCGTTACTTTAGCGTATCATACTTTTCCGGATTTCGTCGGTTAGCCGTAAGTAGTTATGGCCTAATATTTCTTGAGTGGTCACTTGAACCTTCTTCATTTGGTTGTTCCATTTAGTACATTGTATTGTATTGTCATATATAATATTCCCATCTAGAATCCTTTTAAATGGCTCTTGCATTTGTCGCTTCAGTGTGTTCATCTGATAAGGATAATTATGTTGGAACACGAGGAGTCTACATCCACGAATGGCTGCCATCGCTTGGGTTCCAAAGCCCTCAGTGAATTCGGCAATGCCCTCTTTAGATTTCTTTGTAGAATAATTCAGTTTCATCTGAAAAGCCCGCAAGCTTTGTCCCCAGAGCCCCATCGTTATAACGCAGGCGAAACTCATCGGCCAAGCTGGTTTGTACGTAGATAACATCTTGTGTCCACAGAAACACTAAGTTTAGCCTAGCCTCGGCTAGAATTTATCCAATGTCAGATTCGTCGAGTAAACAAGAGAGTGATAGATAAAATTAAGTTTAGTCGGTGTACAAGATAATCGACGCCAATGCAGATTTCCAGATAAATATCCACTCAAGACTTTGAGGCGAAAGAAAATATTCATTAAAATTTAAAAACTTCCTACTTGGTATCATATATCTACGTATCTGAGGATGTTCATTATGGAGAACACAGTAGTGAGCGTGTCTATTTTTGTTTTGTTTTTGAAAGCGTATTTGCTTTCAAAAACATGTATGAGTTAAAATTGTGTAACGTCATATCCGGCAAGCTAATATTGTTTGTTGGTAGCTCTGATTTGACTCGTGTCGTACCCCGATACTTGAGTCAAATCAGAGCTATGCAGCGTAGCAAGTATTGGTGGGGATAGTTAGATAAAATGCCGGTATCTGATCGGAACGAGGGAGTCGTGTACTTATTCTGTTAGTGGCAACTTATGCCCAACTACAGTGTGACATTTAAATAAATATACATAGAGATACAAGGTGTTTAAATTTACAATAGTGCCGCGATTCCTTGTAGAGTAGGAATAAGTTCTACCGAGGTTCAGTTTCAATTGCAAGTCCAAGATCTTAGATCAAGATCATGTTTGTATAATCCACCGGAAAGGTAAGAAATTGCATGCACCCGTGCGAAGCCGGGGCGGGACGCTATTCTATACATCAACCGTAGTTCTTGAGACAAGCCAGGGAGTTGATTCCTCTCACCACAATGATCTTCGATTTGATGCAGGGCCGCCAAAATTCGATGACATACCGACCGAAGAAAGTTCTTCTTTCTTTGACTTTCTCAGCCTGAAAATTTAACATAAACAATTTAGAAAAAAACACGCGAAGTAAATTTAAAACTGCGCCGGCAATGTTCTATGGAAACCCATTGCCGGCGTGCTGTGAACATTGTGCATGCAATAATGACTAAGACAAAACTATTGCTTTGTTTGCCTCATTTGAATTTAGATCTCTTTAATCGAGCTTGGTATAAATATGTTGCGTTTAAGTGGCTTAAGCAAAGAACTTTTCCTGAACATGCAGTAAAATAAAAAATAAATGGCGGTGAAGAAAAATGACGTTTCTATTCTATTATTTTGACTTTGGTAGAACGTAAAAGTTAAAACCAAACAATCTCTTCAACTTTATTATTAGTATTATATTATAATGATACACCAACCAACTTAACTTTTTTTTAACTTTATTTAACTCAATCCGTTTATTTTTAATGTTTGTTACCTCAGTACTCGTCATATATAAACTGATTTGGAAAATTGAAAATTCAGATTGTTTCCGTTTTTATCAAGTCCAGCTCTGATGATGGGACCCATGAGGATTTTCCCGTTGATATGAAGTTGATTGGTTTAATGTCTTATAATAATTATAAGAATAATAATTATTTACTGTTAGTGCACGCAAGGAAGAGATGGCAAGAATTTTACTTCCGTCAATTTAGTTCACGTGTCACTCTTCAGCGTGTTTTTAAATCACAACTAAACTTGTATGGAAAACTTAAATCTGACTACTTTGATAGCACATAATGTTGGAATCTTTTGTACTGTTAGTAAAAGAGAGCAATGGACAAAATTAATCTTAGTTGGTGAACAAGAGAATCGACGCCAATCTCTTACCGTCTTATTTAAAGGACGCGGGTTTCAATAAGTCCCAACATCCGTAGAAATACTGCATGCTCGTCGATTGACCTCTTGCTAATGATGATGATGATCACGTCCCAGGTTTCAGCTTGACGTACTGCAGCTGAAATGAAAACAATAAATTTGTTGAGAGTTTATAGTGATTATTCCCCGTGGAACTACCGTTTGATAGTACCGGTAGTGTCATGATAAAACTAGTTCTTTTTTAGGTAATCTGTATCGTCCCACTGCTTATTATTATTATAAGCTAGTTATCCCTAACCTTGGTATCCAAAGAGGTTGAAATCTAATCAAAAATTGATATCTTCATTATAAGACAAACAAACAATTTACCTTTTATTTCAAACGCATATACGGGCCCCTTACTTCGCGGGTAGTAAAGGGGGATGCCTTAATTCAAAGGATGCAGGTTCAAATAAGTCCAACATCTGTAGAGCAACTCGTGCATACTCGTGGATTGATCTCTTCCGACTGATGATATTGACGGGTTTCAGCTTGACGCGCTGCAGCTGAAATAGAAACAAGAAATTGGTTGAGACTTCTTCATAATGTGGGTATGGTTGTCGGTGAAATTACATGTCTCAGGGTCGGCGACGCGCGAGGACCTCTGTGTTGCAAGCGTCCATAAGTTACGGTAACTGCTTACCAACAGGTGCACCTTAGGCTTGTTTTATAATTTATTTGTATACAAAAAAATGTGTGGTACTACCGCTTGATACTACGGTACGGTTGGTTGAGCCATGTTTTTTTTTTAAATCCCCTTTTTTTAGGTCTGTGTCATTGGTATCAGGAACTACGAGTACGTGGTATACAAAACCCAAACTTTGAATAAATAAAATGCAAACATTTGTCCCGCTGCGAGCCTCGAACCCGCACCTCTGGCGCCGCAGCCGGCTGCTCGCCCACCGCGCCACCGAGGTCGTCATTTGAACGAAGCAATGATCGTAGCGCCCCCTAGCGACTTGTGAACCATCCTTTAAGATAAGTTTACTAATAAATTTCAAAAAACCATAATAAAACTAATAATGCTGGACGTTTTCACACAGCATCATCTAATGCCAAATTATGACCAGTATGACCCAGAGCTTGTGTTATGGGAACTACATACCTGATATACTAATTACTAACTTGTTTTTTGTAAAAACATACTTCATACATAGAAAGATAGTTAAAATGATTTTTTTAACATTTTGAAACTGACGGGTATTTTCATCATCCATGCAGCGCTCCCTAGTGACTTGTGGCCATAAAACCTATTTAAAAATAGTAAGAGACATACAAATCGATTGCAGAAAACCGCATCAGACTGATGATATTGATGATGTTGGTCACGGTCCCGGTTTCAGCTTGACGTATTGCAGCTGAAATAGAAACAAGAAATTGGTTGAGACTTCTTCATGGTTATAAGTTGCCGGTGAAATTACGGACTTTTCACCAGTTATGTCTCAGGGTCAGCATCGCGCGAGTTGCAAGCTCCTATGGAAGCTTGCAACTCGCGCGTTGCTGGTATCCGCTAACCAACAGGTGCGCCGTATGCTTGTTTTATAATATATTTGTATAAAAAAAAGTGACTCCCCGTGGAACTACCACTGGATACTACAGGTTGTGCCAGAATTAAAAAAGAGCATTTCTTCAAAATGATAAAATCTTCTTGTTTACGTCTAACAGACACAGTCGTAATGTCACGCTAGGATTCCCTGTGTCGTAGGTATCAGGAACTACGAGTACCGTGGTACCACAACAACCAAACCTGGAATAAAAATCTGCAGAACATGCAAGCATTTGTCCCGCTGCGGCGCTCGAACCCGCACCGCCGCGTCACCGAGGTCGTCATTTGAATGACGCAATGATTGTAGCGCCCCCTAGTGACTTGTGCCGATATCACCATCTAAGAACCATACTTAAAGATATACAAATCTATTTCAAAAAACCACATTCTAATATAAGTAGTTCCCATTATACTTTAGGTATATTAATTCTGTTTATATTTTGAAAACTTAAATCAGACTAATTTGATAGCACTTATAGTGATAGAATAGAGAATAGAAGCCAATCTCTTACCGTCTTATTCAAAGGACGCGGGTTCAAATATGTCCAACATCCGAAGAACTACTGTATGCTCGTGGATTGACCTCTTCCAACTGATGATATTGATGATGGTAATCACGTTCCAGGTTTCAGCTTGACGTACTGCAGCTGAAATCGAAACAAGAAATTGGTTGAGAGTTCATAGTGGTAATTCCCCGTGAAACTACCGTTTGACACAACCGGTAGTGTCATGGTAAAACTAGTTTTTCTAGGTAATCTGTATCGTTCCACTGCTGGGCAAATGTCTCCCCAAAGTCTTCCATCCATTGTTTTTAACCGACTTAAAAAAAAGGAGGAAGTTGTATTTTTTTATGTTTCTTACTTGATATCTTCATCAATTGATTTTGATGATTCTTTAATTGTTGTAAAGACAATGATCCCAAAAGGTCCCATATAAGATTTATTCATGAGGGATTGCTAAAATTTCCCGTAAAGCTTCAAAAACATCTTCATTTTAAGGAAGCATGTACATTAGTTGAAACATTTTGTATTTTGTTAAAATTAATAAAAACCGGGTTGAAAGATTATTCGGGTTTTTTAAAATTAATTAATAAAGCGGGAAACCCCGACGTGTATTTTCATCATTCATGCAGCGCTCCCTAGTGACTTGTGGCCATAAAACCTATCTAAAAACCATCATAAAATACATACAAAACGATTGCAGAAAACCGCATCGCAATCCGTTAAGCCGGATAACTGGTCACAGACAGACAAACAAATTACCTCTTATGGCAAACGCATATACGGGTCCCTTACTTCGCGGATAGTAAAAGGGGAATTCTTACTCTCTAATTCAAAGTAAGTCCAACATCCGTAGAATGTTGGATTGACCTCTTCCATCTGAAATTAATGATGATGATCGCGTTCCGGTTTCAGCTTGACGTACTGCATCTGAAATAGAAACAGGAAATTGGGTGAGACTTCATAATGTGGGTGTTGCCGGTGTAGTTACAAACACACGAGACTTTCACCCGTTATATCTCATGGTTGGCGACGTGCGAGTGATAACTCTGTTGTAGCAAGCGTCCATAGGTTACGTTAACTGCTTACCAACAGGTGCGACTTATTTGTATAAAAAAAATGTGACTTCCCCATGGGACTACCGCTTGATGCTACCGGTTGTGCCATTATTAAACAATTTTTTCAACATTTTAAAATCCCCTTAAAGTCACTGTTCCCTGTGTCGTAGGTATCAGGAACTACCACAAAACCCAAACCTTGAATAAATATCTGCAGAACATGCAAACAATTGTCCCGCTGCGAGCCTGGAACCCGCACCTCTTGCGTCGCAGCCGGCTGCTCGCCCACCGCGCCACCGAGGTCGTCATTTGAATGACGCAATGATTGTAGGGCCCCCTAGCCCCAATGTATGCAGAGTTTGTATTATGGGAACTACATAAATGATATAATAATTAATAACTTTTTTTTGAAAATACATACTTCATACGTAGAAAACACCGACCCGAGAAGAATATTTACAGATCACACAAGCATTTTTTTCGCAGCGGGAATCGAACCCGCGATCTTGTGCGTCTCAGGTGGGCCTTTGCCCACTGCGCCACAGTAGTTGTTTACTATGTATGTATTTACAAAAAGTGTCACCATGTAGTTCCTATAACACAAATTCTGCTTACATTAGGGATAGATGATGCTGTGTGAAAATGTTCAGCATTATTATTATTATTATTATTATAAGCTAGTTATCCAAGAGTGTATTACTAACCTTGGTATCCAAATTGAAATCTGATCAAAAATTGATCTCACAGCCCATCGGAACAGGAAATTCTGCAATCCTAAAAGAAAACTGAAATTAGCAACACAAACAATGACGTTTATGGCATGGCGGGCGAGATCCCGGCTGCGACGCAAGAGGTGCTGGTTTGATTCTTGCAGAGGGACAATTATTATTAATATTAGTATTTTTTAGTCACCCTGATTTTCTCCTACATGAACTCAAGTGTGTATTTTAGATCCATGAGGATTATTTTACATGGTATATATATAGTTAGCATTTTATGTGACAAGTAGCAAGTCCATCGCAGACTTTCTCAACAATGACTTGCCTTTGTATTATTGGTTGCTCCAGCCTGCTGTATTGTTTAGTTCATTTTATGGGTGATAGTGATACTAGTAATGAGAAATAAAATCCATGCTAATAGGTTGTCAAACGGAAGAAATACAGTTATACCTTGGAGCTCGGTGAATTTGAACTGCTAGAGCTATTACTATCTTAAGCAAAAGATCCTTCAGCTACCTCAGGTAATTGTTTAACTTAACATTACCTACATAAAATTTAAAGTTTAATCTATTAACTTAAGCATCAAAACAAAATGTTAACCAACAATTTGAGGACAGAAAACTTTTTTTAATTTCGAACAGTCATTCTACTAAAATGTTGAATCATGCTGATTTTAATGAACATCAGGTTTTAAAATTAACCTAGATTCCAGGCTGCAATCCGATCAGCATCATCTTCACCGTGTCTCTGAAAACTTCTTAGACTCCAAATGCTGCCATTCTGGAAAATAAGCAGATTTCAGTAACAGAAAGAAGTACATAACTAGATCTGTGAAAGGTACCTACACAATAGTAATAAGATTCTAATAAGACTACCTACCTACCTATAACCTACTCTTTGCTTTACTGGAAATAACCTACAACTCAACATATGTGCATGAACAGAAAACAATTTTGCGGAGTCACGGCGACAAGGTTTGAATACTCAAGAACTTACTAAACCCCCCTTCACCCTTCTAGCACCCTCGCTGTACCAACGGTGGCCCACGCCATGGTGTACCGCCATCCTAACCATTCGAAGGGTAAATTGAAGGTTACATTACTAGAAATACATACTTAAGTAACGTACCTTCACATAAGATCGACACTATGGAACTTACCTCAGGTGAAAGGCGCCAGAATCAACGATTGAAAACACGATTTCGAATGTTCTAGGAATCAGCGAGGGAGAATGGATTGTCACGTTACCATCACTGCTCTCGCGAACAATAATAAAGCACATGGCTGCGAACTGCAAGCTTCGATTATGTACATTTTATGCACTCGCTGGTTCCGCTGCTAGCTGCAAAAGTGCAAGGCTTGGAAGTATTTTAATACGTACCACACGTAGTTTTTAAACACGCGCAATTGTGCACCAAAAATGACGAACCATAACTTTTTAGGTAGGTATGCAAAAGCCGGCCACGTAGATCTTCATTGTGCACAAGGTATGTTTTTAAAGTTATTTAACTTCTTAAAAGTGGGTAGATTGAAATAGAAAAGACCGGTGAATGTAACGAGAAACCAGTGCTTCCAGATTGGGAAAATAAAATTACAGTATCGTCCAAAAATACTGTAGATGACGAATTTTAATACAGTGAGGTAGATAATTGAGAGGTACTCTCAATGTGATTGCAGAATTGAAGCAGTAGGAAAAGGCTCTAGTTAGATATTGAAAGGAAAACAAGCTGATTTTATACTTGGTTGATCATCACTTTCCTCACTACATGAGCTAATATTTTTAGAATAAAATTAATAAGTGAAAAATCACATCACACCAATAAGTCTGAATGACCTACTTGAGTTTATTTTGAAGTAAAGAAATAGAAAGATGTACCTTTGTAACACAAAGACAATCAGTTTCTGTTAGTTCCGCTTATTGTGAGTATTGATTCTTCTAGGTTTTCCCGCCCAGGAAATATAGTAAGTTGATTTAGGTTCGTTGCATTTGATTATTTTTACTGTTGTGTAATTAAATACAGTAAATCTCTACACTTTATTAATATCATAATAGTGGAAAAGACAAAATTACAGTAAATCTACTGTAATTACAGTGAATCTACGAGACACCAAACAATATTTCATCTGTGGATCGCAGACAGATTTGAACTGTGGATTGATTGACCGAACGTAAAAAGTACGTAGGTACCTACTAGTACTTTTAGAGTTGTAGTTATTTCTAGTGTTGCCAGACATGCGCTCAACCAGATTTCGCGTGCAATATAGCCTAGATTCGCCAATTTTTTTGCTATAAGCTAGTTCGTAAAATTTTCCTTTCCTGTTCTGTGGTAATAATATTGGAAGTTATGTTAAAAAAAACACATTATACTGTACTTTATATTAAGTTATTAGCGTCTAAAATTCAAAAAGCCCTATGCATAACATTTTTTAAAAGCCATGCTCGTCCAAAAATATGTTTTTCTAAATATTCGCAGAATTGCAATTCGCATATTTTTAGATTCCTCTTTAGACCCTCTCTGAGTTAGACTAAATGGCGTTAAGTAGCTTAATCTGGCACCACTGATTACTTCTTATACCTGTTTATTCGAGTCATATATGCCCAGGTAGGATTGTTCGAGACAACATTAACTTATCAATGACAACGCTTTGCTGAATATATGCTTAATGCAAATGAGGCTCGACCGACTATTTCGCATCAACCAATGAGGGCTATGACGAACTCTCTACCAATGAGCGTCCACTATTCTCGAATAGTGGACACAAAATACGGGGCGTACATTACAGGGATGTGCAATACCGTCATGTGTCTAGTTTGTACGGCGCGACTTGCACAACCATGGAAAGCACATCCAGATAATTCAAACCTAGTATTATAATATCTGTGCCTATGTACACGGAACAGAGAAACTTTAGCAAATATTTGTCTCGGGCCTGTGGCGTACCAACTTTCACTACCTACCGAGAAACCACTTCCATACCTAACTTGGACCAAACAAGTTCCGCGATCACCCCACACCGCTGCGCCTGCGCGCTATACAAACTATGTCGTATTCTACGAACCGGACGGACTTGCTTGAGCTTGGCCACTGCCTACCGCGCACGCGTCACTCGGTGCAATTGCTTTGTATTCGTTTTTCTTAAAATTATTTACTTATTTACCTGTTCTTTTTCTTCTTTCAATTAAATTCATTTTTCTATCAATCAGTTACATTCTTCATTTCATAATTCTTTCATCAAATTACCTACCTACTTATTTCTATCCTACCTACATCGCTTCACGATTTGATAAGTTAATTTGCTATACCTACCTAGTTAGTGATTAGGTTAGGGGATACCCTGGCCTACAACTACAGGCTTTTATATGTTTTCTATGTATAATATTTATTTATTTACAAAAAAAAGTATGTAGTATTATTATAATGTAGTTCCCATGATATATACTATCAGCTAGATGATGCTGTGTGAAAAATTACCAGGAGTATAATACTGGATGTTCTTTCCATGGTTGTGCTTTATTCCATGGCCGTACAATACAAGACTGCACACGTGCAAAGCCTAAGGCTGGTATAAAAATATGAGTGAACCGAAACATTTTAAACAGGACTGAGAGTGCGTTCTAATTTAAAATTTATTCATCCAGTGCTTTTTAAATTGATCGATTTTTAAATTGATACGATCCGTGCAAAAATTGAGCTCAATCTTACTTTACTTCTAGTATTTGGCTGAATAAAATCAACTTATCTTTGCCACATTTTTTTTATTTGGCGGTAAAACTCGTTCTTTACCGCCAAACAAAACAAAAGGACTAAAGTTTTTACGCTTTTGTAATTTGTATCGACAGGTAGACCTGAAGCGCGGCATTGAAAACTAGAAAATGAGAAATCTGCGAACTAGAAGACCAATTAGCTACTGTGAACACGAAGAGGTACCACATGACGCATACGTATGTGAGTTCAATCGTTTTTATTTAACCGCCAAGTTTGTTACCTATGTGTGTGATTTCTGCAGACACGTTTTGCGATAATTCCATCTGAGTTTGATATAATTAGGTCTGTCTTAGATGCGTCGTAATCAGTTTCAATACGCCTAACTTGTTATACCTAGTTACTTTCGACGCCTTATCAACGAAGAGCAAAGTTAAAACCCGCGCCGTAGGTCATATTTTTGAATATGCAGGCGCACTAAATTCGTACCTACCGTGGTACCGAAACAAATATCAACCACTCGGAATATTAGGTTCTGAACTAAGGGTTACCATAAAAGGAAAGGTGATACAATCCTGTTAAGGTAGGCCTTAGGTAGGTATCTATTACTCCCTAAAATTTATAAATGCGAAAGTATCTACCTACATACCTACTTCGTTGGTTTGTGTCGACAATCTTCGCAGCTGCAGAATCGATTGGGATGAAATTTTGTAGCCATAGATTCTACTAATTTATACCTACTATATAATATTCAAAGGTAAAGTTTGTATGTACGGGGTAATCACTGAAACTACTAATCCGATTTTTAAAAATATTTCATTGGATTTGTATTTGTATTGGATTTGGATTATGAATAAGTATAGTTCGTGGCCTAAAATTAATCACCCTTATTCACTTTTGTCCGGATACCACGCCGCCGAAGCCGTGGGCAGCAGTTAGTGGTAGGTACATAAAATTACATGAGCTCTATAGCAATTTTCATGTCCCTACCAAAACAACACAAAAGTAACATAAACACACATCAAATAAAATCGGATATGTATGTAAACTTTATAGTGTTGACCCCACACTATAAAACGTATTTTAAGAAAGAACGGATTATGCAGAAGATAGTTTTCTTCAATAAAATAACTTTTGCCATCTGGATCCATTGCAGTTTGTGAAAAATGCGGCGATTTTGTTTTCGAGTATTGTTCAATACATGGCGGGCTTCTGGTGATCCCTGATGATAAAGTGAGTATCTACTACTTACATAATCTGCCAACACAAGTTTTCTTGTAGCGCCTTCTAGTGACTAGTTGTGTCATACAATAGATTGCAAATATTATTTGTCCAGGAAAAAATGAAAACCAACTTTAAATAACGGAAAGTTGGTAAAAAGCAAATATGAGATTTTATCCTCCATATTATCCCATAGGGTTAGGATTTTTTCATAAAATGTATATAGGGCCGTCTTTGAAGTACATCCTATCCCTTAAAAAATAATAATTAAAATCGGTTCACAATTAAAAGTATGTAATTTGTCAATTGACAAATTGAAAACCTCCTTTTTTGAAGTCGATTGAAACATTAATTTCAATCTGATTAGTCGTTTCGGATACCTATAGGTAAATATAGATTATAGGTAAATTGTAACAGGCAAATAAATAAACGCATATGCGTCCCCTGACGTCACTAGTAAAAAAAACACGCACTTTGCTGACAAATTCTTAAGGTTATTTCAGCGATAAGCTCGCTAAGCGAAATTCAAAGCAAAAACTTGGTATAGGAACCAACTCTTCATGAGGTCACATCCTGATTTATATTTTCATCCAAGTCTATTCTAATACGAGTAAAAGAATGCGAGAGTTTGTTGTTGAAAATGTTGTTTGTCGCTTCATATCTCCGTAACGGTTGAACCGAATTGGATGAAATTCGGACCTAGTGAACAGAATACTATTGCAAAAACGCGGTCATGCCAAACGTAATACCTGGACGAGTCTCTGACTACGCTCTCAAAGGTCTTCTCACTGAGTACCTATGTGTCTAGGGATCTCCATCATGGGAAGTGAAATCTCGAGCGTGTTTGTTTGTTTTGACCAAGAATAACGCATAGGTTGTAACCGAGTACCAGGCGGGTAAAGCCAGCAGAGGCTAGTCTTGTTTTAACAAGTTTATAAACTACAGGTGGTACATTGCCCGCGCGACGTTCCTCGCGCCGCGCTGACCGTGCCCCGTGCTTTTCTCTACATAGATGCCTCCTCCATACCAGGTAAGTCCATACGCGTGTAGATACAGCTTGAAACCTCTTTGGAACAGCGGGTATCAAAATTATTACCAAGGCGGATCGCAGCCCAAGATCTCTGTTATACAATCCAACATACTTCAAGTTTGACAGAATGACATTGGCATGTGGTGATGTGGTTATATGCTAGCGAGGATCTGTCCGTCGTCGGTCGTCGGTCGATTTGATCACTTCTACTCGTTTTGAAGTGCGGGTAAGAATCGAACTTTAGGTTCATTTTTCTAGCCTCAACTTCGGGAGTAACTGCTCCCGAGTCTATGGGTGATGCCGCTTTGGATGCCATCCTGATGCCAGTCAGGATGGCATCCAAAGCGGCATCCAGGGTTTTCATTCCAGTGGCGGCGATACGTTGGCCGTTTATTCGGCTGCTGTGGTCCATATTTCCTTTGCACACAGTGCATTGCATGTACCTACTATGTATGGATGGATGTGTTTGTGTATGCATTTCAAAACCATACTTTAAGTCATTAAAATTGCAAAAATCGTATTACAATAAGATAAAGCCGTTTCGGATACGAATAGTAAGAGATAAACAAACAACCTCCTGCCCCAAACTCATATATTATAGGTTATAATAATAAAAAATTGTTTTTTTTGAACTAAAATACTATTACAAAAGGTAGGTTCTTATTTACTGTGCCCTCTGTAGGTAGTACAAGCTCTGCTTAGTTTGCGCTGTATTTTACTGCTATAGGTAGGTTTTATACTTCCTAGGTAACCTAGGTACAAAAATAGTCTTCAGCACCTACCTACTTGTATGTATTTGTAGACGCTGGTGTCGGCGTGTTCGCGGCTCGTTCGCTGCCGCAGGGAGTGCGGTTCGGCCCTTACCGTGGAAAGCGGCTCGAGAACGCTGCCACCGACTATTGTTGGCAGGTGAGGTTCAGCTTGCATGTTTAATCTTACACTTACCTCATCCTCATCATCAGCATTACACTGTAACTTAATATTTCCGAGTAGGTCGGTAGGTCTAGCTTAGGTATAGGTAGTCACACTTACTTTACAAAAATGTACTTTAATACAAAAACTTTTATAAAAATGTATAAACTGGCGTATAACTTAACGAAAACGAATGCTAAGTATTCTATAGATCATTGGAATATATTTTTTTCTACTAGACTATGCCTAGGAATCAACTCCACTGGTTCTGGAGGTTAAAGTCTTCATTTATTTCATGGGTTATTCCCGTTGTCTTCTCTTCGCATGGGACAATGGAAAGTCTTTTTCCTATTGTCCCCCGATTCACACTTTTGCAATTTAGTTTGAAATCAAAGAAGGCGAACAGGAATGACCTGCCGCATGCTTTGAGTGCTACCCCGAAGTCTGCTGAGCAATGAGGCAAATTGAGGCCTAGAGAGGTTTGCAGAGGCATACGTAGTAGATGCACTCCAGAATCTTGGTAGCTCCATCAGCATCCTAAATCCAGTATTGTATTGGACGCGTAGGGCATTTTACAACATTTTAAGATATCTGATTATTTGTTGCCATTTTATTATTTTCTTGTTATTTTTGTTGCCATTCGGCAGTAGGCTTTGAAAAGAGTGTTTGTGTTCCCATAACACAAGCTATGCTTACTAAAGGGCTAAATGATGCTGTGTGAAAATGTCCAGCATTATTTGAACACATCATAGACTCCCTGTTGTTTGTTTTGCAGATGTACTCGAAGTCGGGGCGCGCGAGTCACGTGGTGGACGCGTCGGACGCGCAGCGCTCCAACTGGATGCGGTACGTGAACTGCGCGCGGCACAGCTCCGAGCAGAACCTCGTCGCGTACCAGTACCGCGGAGATATATACTACAGGTACGTTACCAGTACCGCGGAGATATATACTACAGGTACGTTACCAGTACCGCGGAGATATATACTACAGGTACGTTACCAGTACCGCGGAGATATATACTACAGGTACGTTACCAGTACCGCGGAGATATATACTACAGGTACGTTAACAGTACCGCGGAGATATATACTACAAGTACGTTACCAGTACCGCGGAGATATATACTACAGGTACGTTACCAGTACGATCGCGATTCCACAGACATATAAACTTAACTAATAAAACACTCCAACTCGAGAAAAAATGTAGCTTACTATTGTTTTGTAAAGGATTTTTAAATAGAATAACCAGCCTTGTTTTGTTGCCTTTCTTTCCTGGCTTGGTCGCGGAGGAACAGGCAGTAGAACACCGACGTTTCCAAGTGATCCTAGTGATTTTAATAATTAAAATATAAACTTATACTGGTTGTTTTTTGTCGGGATCTTTCTCTATACAACAAAATAATCATCAAAATCGGTTAACAGGCGGAGATATCAAGTAATTTTATTTTAAGTTATATAGTTCCCATAATACAAGCTCTGATTACTTTGGGGCAAGATAATGCTGAGTGAAAAATGTCCGGCATTATTATTATTATTATTTATTAATAACAATTGTGATGAACAGGACCATCAAGATAATCCGGCGCGACACGGAGCTGCTGGTGTTCTACGGAGCCGAGTTCGCGGTGAAACTGAAGATACACCTCGGGAAATACAACAGCAAGAACGTTCTCAAATCTATGTGTAAGCATGATTCTACTAATCAATAAAAAAAAATAACAAAAAGGCACAAAAATCAGGCACTAAACGAGAAAAAATATTAAATTACAGATAATCATTGCGCTACATATTGATCTGTTTTTCTTAACTGACAAAAGAAATATCGGTGAATAATATCTATATAAAAAACTAATATTATTTTTCTAAAAAAAAATGTTTACCGCTTTCAGATAACGGGAAGTTGATGAAAAGTTCAATATGAAATTTCATCTCCCATTTTATATAATACTTGGGGTGGATTTTTTATAAAATTTATGTGAAAAAGAAAGTCCTTCTTAAGTCGGTTGATAATAATTAAATCGCGATACCTTAACGATACCAATCCCAAGTTTATGGTTTCTATCCTGTAAGTACTCTATCAGATCTTCACGTGCTTTCGTTATTTTACTGACTCGTGATGAAACTCTCGAATAAAATTTAGTTGTATAAATTTTACGGGAATCATTCAATATCTATACAACAAAAAAATAATCATAAAAATCGGTTAACAATTGTAGAAGATATCAAGTAAGAAACAGACACGATAAAAGAAAAATACAGCCTCCTCCTTTTCTTTGAAGTCGGTTAATAAATAGATTAGTTGGCTAGGTGAGGTGTTTATTCATTATGCGCTAAAAGACGACCGAGCATTGCTTTGACCAATAAACTTATAACTATTGATGCTAAAGTGTCCTCGCCACAAGCAGTATAACCTACTTGATATTTAACTTCCTGATTAATCCCATGAATGATTATGGTAAAATTATAAAAATGATTTATTTTTTGTTTCTGTTATATCCTTAATATTCTTTTCAAAAACCTAGGTACAGATTTATCTTAAATTAAATCCTAATGATTTATTCAATTTTTCAGATCCTAACCAAAGTTCAACAGAAACGCAAGAGCCTCCTACAATCAGTTTGGCCGAAGCCCTAAAGTCGTCATCGGAGGAGATCAGAAGAGCTAACGGCTGCGCGCTGGGAGTGCTGAACCTTGAAAGATACTTCAAGAAAGATACGCCCGATCAAGATCTAGCCACTTTTGTGAAGATTCTAGACTGCTTCGGGGACACCGAGGACACGAATCAAAAGATCAATGATAAACAGACGGCTACTGAAGAACCAAAGTGTAAGGATGTAAACAAACCACAGTTGGATGCAAACGTGCGTGAAGAACCTAAACTCGGTGTAACCGAAAATAATGAACAAGAACCGAAGCCCGGTGTCACGGTAAATCATAGCCAAGAGCCAAGCCTCGGTCTCACTGATAATAATGGTCAAAAAGCCAACTTCGAGGTCACTAAAGATCATAGCCAGGAACCAACACTTGTTGCGACTGACAATGAAACTGAAAATGATGATCAGATAGACGCAGAGATGCCAAATGGTGACATAACTGAAGATACAGAAAACTTAGATCATAAAGCAGCCCAAACGAAGCATCTTTGGAAATGCAACGAATGCGGCAAAGTTCTGAGTAGCAGAGAAAGACTACGCAACCATAAACGTACTCACGGCGGAACGCAGAAATTCAACTGCAAACACTGTAGCTACAAAACCAACGTCAAATATTACTACAAAAGACATGTGCAGATGCATAGCAAGGCTAAAGGAGCTAAGAAAATACCTGAAACGAACGTCCAGAAAGTTGAAGCATCGAATGTTTCCTGGCAATGCGATGAATGCCAGAATGTGTTCAGCAGCCGCGCTTATTTGCGTAGCCACAAACGCATGCACGGCGGAAATCAGAAATTCAACTGCACTATTTGCGGTTACATAACAGACGTGAAATACTACTTCGAACGTCACATGAAATCCGCTCACCGAACCGAAAGCAGAACATACAAATGCGACAGCTGTGACTTCTCAAGTCACAGCAGGAAAGTGTTCGAAGTGCACGTGGTTTTGCACGCGAATAAAAAAGCCATCAGATGCGAGATGTGCGATTACATGTGCACTTCGAAGAAGTATTTGCACGCGCATTTGCTGAGAGTGCACGTTCCGACGAAGCGTTATCAGTGTGCGGTCTGCCAGAGCGCGTTCAACTGCGCGGAATATTTACGCAGACACATGAGAAATGTGCATTTTAGGAAGGACAACTAAAAATTACTAGATGATTTAGAAAGCTGATTAATTATAAAAAAAATTAAAATGTGATTATTATTGTGATACTAATTGATAACAGAAGAAATACCTAGTTGATTACGATAAGTTTGTAAATATATTGTGATTAATCCTGATATTTATATGAAAAAAAATGTGAAATTGAAAACTAGTATATGCTAGTTAGTAGTTATACTAGTTACATGTTATACTAGTTTTGTTTAAGATGATGATTTATTTTAGTGAGTTTTATTTTGAAAACATGTGATCAATTGTTTAATTAAAAGGAAACAGTATGAATATGATAAATTGTAAAGAAATTGTGTTTAATATATTAAATATAATTAAAAAAAAAAGCTGATTAATTATTAAAAAAAATATTTGATTATTATTGTGATACTAATTGATAACAGAAGAAATACCTAGTTGATTACGATAAGTTTGTAAATATATTGTGATTAATCGTAATATTTATATGAAAAAAAATGTGAAATTGAAAACTAGTATATGCTAGTTAGTAGTTAACTAGTTATAATGTTATACTAGTTTTGTTTAAGATGATGATTAATTTTAGTGAGTTTTCTTTTGAAAACATGTGATCAATTGTTTAATTAGAAGGAAACAGTATGAATATGATAAATTGTAAAGAAATTGTGATTAATATTTTATAAGTTATTTATAAAAAAACAAAGTTGATTGTTGAGATACACTATTTCCAATTACTTACCTTTTTAAATGTGGCATTATAATCTACTAGGGACCAAGTAGATAGGTATGCAAGTTAGCTAAAATAGTTTGATGATTTATGATTAATGAAAAGACTTTATTGCACACCACAAGAAAATATTAAAAACTTTACAGAACTAAAAGTACAATGGGCGCTTAGAAGCTATCCCTTCCACACAAACTTTGGATGGAGAGGAATCTATAAGATTTATGATTTATTAATAAATGTTTAATATTAAAGTAATTCTATTAAAAAATATATGATTTTTAATAAATTACATTTAAATAACCGTCTTGTTTCATTTATGTGGTTCAATCGAAAGTACTACTAACATTTTAGGGTTCTCCAAGGTAACAAAACGACCAATTGCGGCCTACGCAGCGTCTTCTGTCTGTTTGTCACAGATATTTTTATTCCGTTATCAGACAGCAAGTCAAAAATTAAATATATAGCGAAGCTTCCGCCAGGCTTGTTCCAATAGAGATGAATTGTATAATTTGGACTGGCCGCAGTGAGTTAACCTAAGACAACTGCGGTAACAACAATCATAGCCATTTTCACCGTAGATAATGCTGAAATTAAACCTGAAATTAAGTGACGAATGACAACACGTAAATTATAGGATATGAGGATTACCATAGGATTTCAAAGAAAATATAGAACACATTTTTAAGACTTAAAATTTATTTACACTATTCAAAATAATAAAACTACTTCAAATATAATAAAAAAACTATTTAACTATGTACATCATTTTGAGACCAGTTTTGGTTATATTATAACCCACAGAAAGTACTTATCAAATACAGAAAAATTAACATAATTGGTAATTCTTTATTGTACAAACAGAAACTACAGATAAAAAACTTACATATAGGACATGTACGTACAAAGGCGAGCTTAACCCTCGCTGGTTTGCTGGAAGAACACTCTTGTGTTCTTCCAGCAAACCTTTGAGGATAGGGACAGCTGAAAAATAATGGTGGTAGCAATCTTACTCTCAACTTTCAACAATGTATCCCTACAGTCTGTTGTAGTTATGAGCTACTAAATTATATAAATATATCTAAATCTCGAGACATCACCACAAACCACAATGCTAACAAGTCGCGCTAAAGTTACCATAGTACCCTGACAATCCTTTCTAACCCCCGACGTACAGACCCCTCTCTTTTCCTAATGTATCTGCACGATCTACAGAGCGGCCCCGGAGAAACAAGGACCCACAGCAGAAGACAGATTCATCGAGTGTTGGACAAATGTGTGTGCTAAGCGAATCGATATCGAATCTAGACAAAACAACCTGCACTACCTACTCCGAATGTTGCCGCGATCGCGAATAAACCGAGCTTATAAAAATAAATCGAGCTTAAAAAACTCGAGTAGAAAAGTATTTTCACAAACCAATTTAAAATATATACTACCTTCCTGTTACAAGGTTAGATGACGACCTGAAAACCAAATTTAAATAATTATCTGGGATCATGTAGAATTATGACCCACTACATACCGGTAAGAGGTATCTGGACTAGGTACCTAAAAACAAAAATATAAGAATAACATGGTTTCCACGTAGGATTAAGGCCTATTAGATACTAGTAAGAGGGTATATTGACATCATAAGAACATATTCATAATAGTTGTCTGGGCCACGTATAAGGCCTATTACATATTGGTAATATGGCTTCTGTCGATCTACATCGATCGAGAAAATGAGAAAAGTGGGCAATACGGCCGTCCTCGTATAGATATTCTCAGTGGACGACTCTGCCGACGCAGAGCGTCTGAAGAGGGCAGTTGGTGTAGTGGAACCCAAAAGGCGGCAGCCACTTGTGCGGGAATAGATGCTGGCGGAGGTTAGGACCAATTTACCACGTAGACCTTGTTAGTTCCACGGCCAACTTTGGGCGTTTGAAACAGTTCTCTCGAAGTTGGCATCCAAGACGACCGACGCTTGGAGGAGCGTACATAAATACTGGGATAGGGGGAACCACGATTCGGTACCGAGCTGAGCAGGGACGACCCGGTAATGAAGTCCGTTTTGTGTTGTGGCTTGCCCCAAAAGGGGGAGAGTGCTGGGCATTACTTATGCTCAGGTGCGGGAGGTGTGAATGAGTGTGTGTTTATTTGTGGTGTGTGTGTATGTGTGCATGTGTGAAAGTAGACCCGTGCTTGTGAGGTGGGAGGAATGGGGCGGCGAGCGCTCGGGCGCATATGCGAGTAATGCGCCGCCGCCCAACGGGAAGGGCTCGCCGCTAAGCTGCGGTCACCACAATGCACCTGTGCGGCATGTGCGACCTACCGGGGGATGGAAAGAAAATGGATGAATGGGGGCGGCGGGCGAATGTAGAAGGAGGCTCTGCCGCCCAGGAGAGAGAGGGATTGGGATCGCCAGTCGGGTCGCGGAAGGAATATAGTTCCCTTGCCTCGGCTACAATGGTGAGAGAGGAAAGCCGGAGGGGTGTTAGTGGGTATTCAGGAAGTCGGTGCGGATGAGGTCGCAGTTATTTTGAACGTGCGGGCGGAATTGACTGAAGGCACAACGCCCCCATCTGTGGAGCTGAGCAGTTAACGCTGTTACGCGGTATGATGGTGAGTCTCCAGATCAACCAGTCGAAGAGCTCTGTCCTTTCGATGGTGCAGGACGGAAAGCGCAACAAGGTGCATTACCTAGCTTAACGATCTTTTAAGATCGGAAGGCGATGGTTGTGTGGAACGGTGGCGCTACCTCGGGATTGATTTCAAAGCTGCAGGAACGGTGATGATAGAGCAAGACGTAAAACGGGCGCTCGATAACATCACGAGAGCACCACTCAAACCTCAACAACGGCTTGAGGTTTTGAGAGGACACCTTGTCCCGCGATTTATGCATGGCTTTGTGCTAGGCAATATCACGGATGGGAGGTTGTCTAATATTGACAAGCTGTTCCGCGCGGCTGCGAGAAAGTGGCTGAGGCTTCCGATGGACGTGCCAATCGGATATTACCATGCAACGATCAAGGACGGCGGCCTGGCGGTCCCTTCGCTGAGGACTTGTTTGCCGGATCTCATTATACGGAGATTCGGTCGCTTGGACTCGTCTAGTTGGGATGCGGCCAGAGCTGCCGCCAGATCCGTAAGGATCCAGAAGAAAGTTAAGTGGGCCGAAAAGCTGTTCGTGAAATTCTCACGTGAAGACCCTAGTGTTGTTGAAGGGCCAAGGAAGGTGAACTTATACTGGCGAGAAAAGTTGCATCAATCCGTTGACGGGCTCGAGTTGCGCGAGTCTGTCAAAGTGTTTCCATCCACTAAGTGGATCAGTAAGCGTTGCAAGCAGTATACGGGCCGCGATTACGTGCAGTTCATTCAAACGCACATTAATGCATTACCCTCGCGTATACGCAATTCGAGGGGACGTAGAATCGACGGTGTGACGGAGTTGAACTGCCGCACAGTGGGTGAGAATTCAAGCTTGCCTTTCATAGGATTTGTGAAAATTAAAATGTATTTTTTAAAATTTTTAAGTATACGGTTTTGTCGAAAATATCAAAATATTGAATAATCTAGTAGCCATGGGTTTTTTTTTCGAATAAATACCATGAAACTGTAAACTTAAAAATTCAAAAAAACTAGTTTTTAATTTTAAAAAATCCTATGAAAGGCAAGCTTGAATTCTCATCCACTGTGTGCCGTGCTGGTTGCATGGTCAGGGAGACGACGGCTCGCTGCATTCAACAGTGTTTCAGAACGCACGGTGGATGTATAAAACGTCATAATAAGGTAGCCAGGTACTTGGCGAAAGATATCTCAGAAGGGATGGAGCGTTGAGGAGGAACCTCGCATACACACGGGTGCAGGTCTCCTAAAGCCCGACATTATCGCTAAGAGAGGTGATGCTGGAGTCATTGTGGACGTCCAAATAGTCTCGGGGCAACGACAGCTTGATGATGCTCATCGTGAGAAACGTGCTAAGTACGGGAATCATGATGAGCTAGTTGAGAAGGTCGCCGCTAAACTGGGGCTATCGAGCAAGGACAAAGTTCGCACTACTTCGTGTACCATCTCTTGGCGAGGCGTATGGAGTTTGGGTTCTTATAAGGAGCTCAAATCTATACTCGGGCTGAAAGAGGGATTCTTTGAAATTATTCCACCTGTGGTCCTCCGGGGCTCTCACATGAATTGGACAAGATATAATCAGACAACCATGCTGCGGCGAGGAGGAATCGACTATCCGGAGTGAATACTTGGAGTCCGGCGAACCTCGGATTTCGGTCCTCTCCGGCTGGCACCGTGCCCTGTAAAATTTGTGCTGTGCTCGGACACACGGGGAGTTCTCGCGCGCATTAACTTGCTTTTGTGGGGCTTTCCAATATCGCGCCTGTTCATCTAACACCTAGAACACGCATACCTAAACCTAAAACGGTGAAATTTCTGTCAATTTTGTCTAGAGGGGATTAGGCTCAGTGTGGATTCTCTCTATTTCTAGTCCATGATGATTAGAATTCGCGTTGAACTCACTAACTCGAGGCATGTTTGAAGGCTATAACAATAGCCAAATGCCTCGTCATTTAATTAGTACCGCATGAATGGATTAACGAGATTTCCACTGTCCCTATCTACTGAAGATAGGGACAGTGACTTCGTCGCCGGCTCGGGTCGGAGATGAACGTGTGCCTCCTTCGCGTCGCTGTAATTTTTAATCTATTTATCAGTAGTAGTAGTAGATCAGTGAAATTGGGGCGAGTGCTTAGATAAATAATACAGAGCTTAAAAAACTCGAGTAGAAAGGAATTTTCTCAAACTAATTTAAATATACTCTCTTATTGGTATGGGGATGGATGACAACCTGAAAACCAAATTAAAATAACTATGTGACCATGTAGGATTAAGGCCTATTAGATACTGGTAAGCAGGTATATTGACATTCTAATAACATGATTATATCCTAGATACTTAATTGAAATAATTTTCTGGGAACATCTTAATTAAGACCCATTAGAGGTAAGAGGGTATATTGATTGACTAAAAACAAAAATATAAGAATAATAATGTTTATCCACGGAGGATTAAAGAATATAAGATACTGGTAAGAGGGTATATTGACATCCTTCATATTAGTTGTCTGATAGATCTGTTGTATTTGCATTTGCTAGGGTGTGAACACGGTAAGGACGACTGTTAACGGTGCTGCGTCAAGCTTAAAAACCTTGGCGCCCCGGCACAACTTCTGCCCTTTGCGTTCACGTTGCACCGCCGTTATATACTGAAAAGGGAGGAAGGTACGGATCACCGCTTACTGGAAAGGGGTGTCGTTTGCAGAACGCGACACTCTGAATCGTCTCACAGGTGATCATGTCTTCGAACGCAATACGAGGCGCGAGTGCTTTTCCGCCATGTTCTGCCGCGGCTAACGGGGTGTCTGGAAGTTGCGACAGAGTGGATAGTCAGGCTTGTAACCGGGTCCTCTTTCGAGAGTGTACCATCCTAAACATCTCATGGATGGCCTGTTCCAAGTTCGAGGGGAAGTTCCTCGAATAGCCTCTTTGGCGCTTTTGCGCAAGACCTGTACTGGCCCGCTTCGGCGGGGGCACGATGATGGTCACACAGGCAACAGGGGGGGTTGGGCTAGCAACCCACCTCCTCTGGTATCCCAATCGCTATGAACCCAAACAATGATAAAGAGGGAAGCGCTTCCGCTCGCTCGCCGGAGTCGGAAGTGGCGATCCGATACAACGTGCCCCCAAGTATTTGAACCGGGGAACCGTGTCCGCAAGGCAGTGCGGTAAGTCTGGGATTTGACTGTCCTATTTGTGGAAGGACGTTTGCCTCAAAAATTGGTCTGGGCGTGCACAAGCGTCGCGCTCACCCAGTAGAGGCAAACATCGAAGCAGCTCCGGCTCAAGTGAAGCGGAGGTGGCGAAGTGAGGAGGTGGCTCTGCTGGCGCGGACTGAGTGAGGCTCAGCTGTGCTTGGCCAATGGTAAGTGCGATAACGTAAGCTTGCTAAGAGAACTACCTGCGTTAGGTAGAACACTCGAGGCGATTAAAGGACAGAGACGTGCAGTGAAATATAAGGCACTGGTTAGAGAGTTCGAAGTCGAACTCGCAACAGCTTAAGCAGTGCAACCATCTGTTGTTGCATCTTGCCAGGAAGCCAGGAAGGTGCGGATGAGGTCGCAGTTATTGTGAACGTGCAGGCGGAGTTGACTGAAGGCACGACGCCCCCATCTGTGGAGCTGAGCAGTGTGCCGAACGAAGACGATGAGTCGCTAGGCAAGATCGTGGAGGACCTCCTTACGAGGGCCGATGCGAGGAAAGCCTCTGCCGCAGATTCTTGTGCGAAGTTCAGAAGAAAAAGAGGGACCACAAAAATTTCGATTTAATCTACTGATAAACCCCTTTCCGCGAGGAAAAGGCGGAGACTTGAATATGCGAGGGTACAACAGTTGTTTAAGAACTGTCGTAGTCGCGCAGCAGCGGAGATTATTGATGGCGAAACCAGGGGCGTTAAACACTTCCTAGAGGATTTGGAGTCCGTGTGGCGACCTATTCTCGAAGCTGTGTCCACTGCCCCTGGACCTACACCGGAGGCTCTGAGGGCTATTAAGCGCGAGGAGCAGTACGGAGGTGGTCCTGATTTATCGATGCTGTGGATGCCTGTCACGGTTGAAGAAGTGAAGTCGTCTCGCGTTGATTCACGATCCGCTTCAGGGCCTGAAGGCATCCGGCCCGATGACTGGCGTGCGATACCTGTTGAGACCCAAGCAAAACTATTCACGACTTGGATGATGAAAGGTGAGATCCCCGAAAGACTGCGGCAATGTCGAACGATTTTTGTGCCAAAAATGGGTAATCCTGCTGGGCTGGGAGACTATCGACCGATCTCGATCGCGTCGGTACCTCTGCGGCATATGCACTCGATCCTGGTGCGGAGATTGGAGGCATGTTGTCCCCCAGATATACGACAACGTGGTTTTATCTGCGCCGACTGTACACTCGAGAATTCGGCTGTACTGGACGCTGTATTGGGGGACTGCAGGCAGAAGATAAAGGAGTGCCATGTGGCGGTGCTAGACTTCTCCAAAGCTTTTGATAAGATATCTCATGATTCTCTTATTACACTGTTGCGGAAGAGGGGGAGTTAGTGACTACATCGCTCGTCTATACGAAACGGCATACACAACCCTAGCTGCTCATGATAAGACGAGTGAGCCTGTCAAGGTCGGCCGGGGAGTTCGCCAAGGTGATCCTCTATCGCTGTTGTTATTTAATATGGTTATGGACTTAGTTCTTGCGAATCTACCAAATGAGGTAGGTTATAGGCTGGAAGGAGATAGAATCTCGGCACTGGCCTATGCCGATGACCTTGTGCTGCTTGCGGGTTCGAAGGTGGGTTTCCAGAGTTCTATTAACGCTGTTAGTGACTACGGTATAATGGTGGGTCTCCAGATCATCCAGTCGAAGAGCTTTGTCCTTTCGATGGTGCCGGACGGAAAGCACAAGAAGGTGCATTACCTAGCTGAACGTTTTTTTAAGATCGGGAGGCGATGGTTGAGGCAAGTCTCTCGTGTGGAACGGTGGCGCTAGGTATTGATTTCAAGGCTGCAGGAACGGAGATGATAGAGCAAGACGTCTCATGATGTTATCGAGCGCCCGTTTTAACGTGCGATAACATCACGAGAGCACCACTCAAACCTCAACAACGGCTTGAGGTTTTGAGAGGACACCTTGTCCCGCGATTTATGCATGGCTTTGTGCTAGGCAATATCACGGATGTGAGGTTGTCTAATATTGACAAGCTGATCCGCGCGGCTGCGAGAAAGTGGATGAGGCTTCCGATGGACGTGCCAATCGGATATTACCATGCAACGATCAAGGACGGCGGCCTGGCGGTCCCTTCGCTGAGGACTTGTGTGCCGGATCTCATTTTACGGAGATTCGGTCGCTTGGACTCGTCTAGTTGGGATGCGGCCAGAGCTGCCGCCAGATCCGTAAGGATCCAGAAGAAAGTTAAGTGGGCCGAAAAGCTGTTCGTGAAATTCTCACGTGAAGACCCTAGAGTTGTTGAAGGGCCAAGGAAGGTGAACTTATACTGGCGAGAAAATTTGCATCAATCCGTTGACGGGCTCGAGTTGCGCGAGTCTGTCAAAGTGTTTGCATCAACTAAGTGGATCAGACAGCGATACGGGCCGCGATTACGTGCAGTTCATTCAAACGCACATTAATGCATTATGTGATCGCGTATACGCAATTCGAGGGGACGTAGAATCGACGGTGTGACGGAGTTGAACTGCCGCACAGTGGGTGAGAATTCAAGCTTGCCTGTGTAAACTGTATACTTAAAAATTAAAAATAATACATTTTAATTTTAAAAAATCCTATGAAAGGCAAGTTTGAATTCTCATCCACTGTGTGCCGTGCAGGTTGCATGGTCAGGGAGACGACGGCTCACTGCATTCAACAGTGTTTCAGAACGCACGGTGGATGTATAAAACGTCATAATAAGATAGCCAGGTATTTGGCGAAAGATATGGCTCAGAAGGGATGGATCGTTGAGGAGGAACCTCGCATACACACAGGTGCAGGTCTCCTTAAGCCCGACATTATCGCTAAGAGGTGATGCTGAAGTCATCGTGGACGTCCAAATAGTCACGGGGCAACGACAGCTTGATGATGCTCATCGTGAGAAACGTGCTAAGTACGGGAATCATGATGAACTAGTTGAGAAGGTCGCCGCTAAACTGGGGCTATCGAGCAAAGACAAAGTTCGCACTACTTCGTGTACTATCTCTTGGCGAGGCGTATGGAGTTTGGGTTCTTATAAGGAGCTCAAATCTATACTCGGGCTGAAAGAGGGACTTACTCTTTGAAATTATTCCAACTGTGGTCCTCCGGGGCTTTCACATAAATTGGACAAGATATAATCAGACAACCATGCTGCAGCGAGGAGGAATCGACTATCCGGAGTGAATACTTGGAGTCCGGCGAACCTCGGATTTCGGTCCTCTCCGGCTGGCACCGTGCCCTGTAAAATTTGTGCTGTGCTCGGACACACGGGGAGTTCTCGCGCGCATTAACTTGCTTTTGTGGGGCTTTCCAATATCGCGCCTGTTCATCTAACACCTAGAACACGCATACCTAAACCTAAAACGGTGAAATTTCTGTCAATTTTGTCTAGAGGGGATTAGGCTCAGTGTGGATTCTCTCTATTTCTAGTCCATGATGATTAGAATTCGCGTTGAACTCACTAAGTCGAGGAATGTTTGAAGGATATAACAATAGCCAAATGCCTCGTCATTTAATTAGTACCGCATGAATGGATTAACGAGATTTCCACTGCCCCTATCTACTGAAGATAGGGACAGTGGCTTCGTCGCCGGCTCGGGTCGGAGATGAACGTGTGCCTCCTTCGCGTCGCTGTAATTTTTTATCTATTTATCAGTAGTAGTAGTAGATCAGTGAAATTGGGGCGAGTGCTTAGAGGAATAATACAGAGCTTAAAAAACTCGAGTAGAAAGGAATTTTCTCAAACTAATTTAAATATACTCTCTTATTGGTATGGGGATGGATGACAACCTGAAAACCAAATTAAAATAACTATGTGACCATGTAGGATTAAGGCCTATTAGATACTGGTAAGCAGGTATATTGACATTCTAATAACATGATTATATCCTAGATACTTAATTGAAATAATTTTCTGGGAACATCTTAATTAAGACCCATTAGAGGTAAGAGGGTATATTGATTGACTAAAAACAAAAATATAAGAATAATAATGTTTATCCACGGAGGATTAAAGAATATAAGATACTGGTAAGAGGGTATATTGACATCCTTCATATTAGTTGTCTGATAGATCTGTTGTATTTGCATTTGCTAGGGTGTGAACACGGTAAGGACGACTGTTAACGGTGCTGCGTCAAGCTTAAAAACCTTGGCGCCCCGGCACAACTTCTGCCCTTTGCGTTCACGTTGCACCGCCGTTATATACTGAAAAGGGAGGAAGGGACGGATCACCGCTTACTGGAAAGGGGTGTCGTTTGCAGAACGCGACACTCTGAATCGTCTCACAGGTGATCATGTCTTCGAACGCAATACGAGGCGCGAGTGCTTTTCCGCCATCTGTTCTGCCGCGGCTAACGGGGTGTCTGGAAGTTGGACAGAGTGGATAGTCAGGCTTGTAACCGGGTCCTCTTTCGAGAGTGTACCATCCTAAACATCTCATGGATGGCCTGTTCCAAGTTCGAGGGAAGTTCCTCGAATAGCCTCTTTGGCGCTTTTGCGCAAGACCTGTAGTGGCCCGCTTCGGCGGGGGCACGATGATGGTCACACAGGCAACAGGGGGGGTTGGGCTAGCAACCCACCTCCTCTGGTATCTGAACGCTATGAACCCAATAAATGAAAATGTGGGTCGCGCTTCCGCCCGCTCGCCGGTGTCGGAAGTGGCGATCCGATACAACGTGCCCCCAAGTATTCAAACCGGGGAGCCGTGTCCGCAAGGCAGTGCGGTAAGTCTGGGATTTGACTGTCCTATTTGTGGAAGGACGTTTGCCTCAAAAATTGGTCTGGGCGTGCACAAGCGTCGCGCTCACCCAGTAGAGGCAAACATCGAAGCAGCTCCGGCTCAAGTGAAGCGGAGGTGGCGATGCTGGCGCGGACTGAGGCTCAGCTGTGCTTGGCCAATGGTAAGTGCGATAACGTAAGCTTGCTAAGAGAACTACCTGCGTTAGGTAGAACACTCGAGGCGATTAAAGGACAGAGACGTGCAGTGAAATATAAGGCACTGGTTAGAGAGTTCGAAGTCGAACTCGCAACAGCTAAAGCAGTGCAACCATCTGTTGTTGCATCTTGCCAGGAAGTCGGTGCGGATGAGGTCGCAGTTATTGTGAACGTGCAGGCGGAGTTGACTGAAGGCACGACGCCCCCATCTGTGGAGCTGAGCAGTGTGCCGAACGAAGACGATGAGTCGCTAGGCAAGATCGTGGAGGACCTCCTTACGAGGGCCGATGCGAGGAAAGCTTCTGACGCAGATTCTTGTGCGAAGTTCAGAAGAAAAAGAGGGACCACAAAAATTTCGATTTAATCTACTGATAAACCCCTTTAGGCGGAGACTTGAATATGCGAGGGTACAACAGTTGTTTAAGAACTGTCGTAGTCGCGCAGCAGCGGAGATTATTGATGGCGAAACCAGGGGCGTTAAACACTTCCTAGAGGATTTGGAGTCCGTGTGGCGACCTATTCTCGAAGCTGTGTCCACTGCCCCTGGACCTACACCGGAGGCTCTGAGGGCTATTAAGCGCGAGGAGCAGTACGGAGGTGGTCCTGATTTATCGATGCTGTGGATGCCTGTCACGGTTGAAGAAGTGAAGTCGTCTCGCGTTGATTCACGATCCGCTTCAGGGCCTGAAGGCATCCGGCCCGATGACTGGCGTGCGATACCTGTTGAGACCCAAGCAAAACTATTCACGACTTGGATGATGAAAGGTGAGATCCCCGAAAGACTCCGGCAATGTCGAACGATTTTTGTGCCAAAAATGGGTAATCCTGCTGGGCCGGGAGACTATCGACCGATCTCGATCGCGTCGGTACCTCTGCGGCATATGCACTCGATCCTGGTGCGGAGATTGGAGGCATGTTGTCCCCCAGATATACGACAACGTGGTCAACGTTATCTGCGCCGACTGTACACTCGAGAATTCGGCTGTACTGGACGCTGTATTGGGGGACTGCAGGCAGAAGATAAAGGAGTGCCATGTGGCGGTGCTAGACTTCTCCAAAGCTTTTGATAAGATATCTCATGATTCTCTTATTACACTGTTGCGGAAGAGGGGGAGTTAGTGACTACATCGCTCGTCTATACGAAACGGCATACACAACCCTAGCTGCTCAATATAAGTCAAGGTCGGACGGGGAGTTCGCCAAGGTGATCCTCTGTCGCTGTTGTTATTTAATATGGTTATGGACTTAGTTCTTGCGAATCTACCAAAAGAGGTAGGTTATAGGCTGGAAGGACATAGAATCTCGGCACTGGCCTATGCCGATGACCTTGTGCTGCTTGCGGGTTCATAGGATTTTTGAAAATTAAAATTTATTTTTTTACATTTTTAGTACAGTTTTGTCGAAAATATCAAAATATTGAATAATCTAGTAGTCATGGGTTTTTTTTTCGAATAAATATTATGAAATATGAGTTTATACATTCCAAATGTTATAAACTCATATATCGACAAACTGTATACTTAAAAATTTTAAAAATACATTTTAATTTTAAAAAATCCTATAAACGGCAAGCTTGAATTCTCATCCACTGTGTGCCGTGCAGGTTGCATGGTCAGGGAGACGACGGCTCACTGCATTCAACAGTGTTTCAGAACGCACGGTGGATGTATAAAACGTCATAATAAGGTAGCCAGGTACTTGGCGAAAGATATGGCTCAGAAGGGATGGAGCGTTGAGGAGGAACCTCGCATACACACGGCTGCAGGTCTCCTTAAGCCCGACATTATCGCTAAGAGAGGTGATGCTGGAGTCATTGTGGACGTCCAAATAGTCTCGGGGCAACGACAGCTTGATGATGCTCATCGTGAGAAACGTGCTAAGTACGGGAATCATGATGAGCTAGTTGAGAAGGTCGCCGCTAAACTGGGGCTATCGAGCAAAGACAAAGTTCGTACTACTTCGTGTACCATCTCTTGGCGAGGCGTATGGAGTTTGGGTTCTTATAAGGAGCTCAAATCTATACTCGGGCTGAATGAGGGATTCTTTGAAATTATTCCAACTGTGGTCCTCCGGGGCTTTCACATAAATTGGACAAGATATAATTAGACAACCATGCTGCGGCGAGGAGGAATCGACTATCCGGAGTGAATACTTGGAGTCCGGCGAACCTCGGATTTCGGTCCTCTCCCGGCTGGCACCATGCCCTGTAAAATTTGTGCTGTGCTCGGACACATGGGGAGTTCTCGCGCGCATTAACTTGCTTTTGTGGGGCTTTCCAATATCGCGCCTGTTCATCAAACACCTAGAACACGCATACCTAAAGCTAAAACGGTGAAATTGCTGACAATTTTGTCTAGAGGGGATTAGGCTCAGTGTGGATTCTCTCTATTTCTAGTCCATGATGATTAGAATTCGCGTTGAACTCACTAAGTCGAGGCATGTTTGAAATATAACAATAGCCAAATGCCTCGTCATCTAATTAGTACCGCATGAATGGATTAACGAGATTTCCACTGTCCCTATCTACTGAAGATAGGGACAGTGACTTCGTCGCCGGCTCGGGTCGGAGATGAACGTGTGCCTCCTTCGCGTCGCTGTAATTTTTAATCTATTTATCAGTAGTAGTAGTAGATCAGTGAAATTGGGGCGAGTGCTTAGATAAATAATACAGAGCTTAAAAAACTCAGTAGAAAGCAATTTTCTGAAACCAATTTAAATATACTCTCTTATTGGTATGAGGATGGATGACAACCTGAAAACCAAATTAAAATAATTATGTGACCATGTAGGATTAAGGCCTATTAGATACTGGTAAGCAGGTATATTGACATTCTAATAACATGATTATATCCTAGATACTTAATTGAAATAATTTTCTGGGAACATCTAAATTAAGACCCATTAGATACTGGTAAAAGGGTATATTGATTAACTAAAAACAAAAATATAAGAATAATATTGTTAATCCACGGAGGATTAAAGAATATTAGATACTGGTAAGAGGGTATATTGACATCCTTCATATTAGTTGTCTGATAGATCTGTTGTATTTGCATTTGCTAGGATGTGAACACGGTAAGGACGACTGTTAACGGTGCTGCGTCAAGCTTAAAAACCTTGGCACCTCGGCACAACTTCTGCCCTTTGCGTTCACGTTGCACCGCTGTTCTTTAGTGAAAAGGGAGGAAGGGGCAGATCACCGCTTACTGGATAGGGGTGTCGTTTGCAGAACGCGACACTCTGAATCGTCTCACAGGTGATCATGTCTTCGAACGCAATACGAGGCGCGAGTGCTTTTCCGCCATCTGTTCTGCCGCGGCTAACGAGGTGTCTGGAAGCTGCGACAGAGTGGATGGTCAGACTTGAAACCGGGTCCTCTTTCGGGAGTGTACATTGATAAACATCTCATGGATGGCCTGTTCCAAGTTCGGGGGAAGTTCCTCGAATAGCCTCTTTGGCGCTTTGGCGCAAGTCCTGTAGTGGCCCGCTTCGGCGGGGGTACGATGTTGGTCCCACAGGCAACAGGGGGGGTTTGGGCTAGCAACCCACCCCCTCTGGTATCAAATCGCTATGAACCCAAACAATGATAAAGAGGGAAGCGCTTCCGCTCGCTCGCCGGAGTCGGAAGTGGCGATCCGATACAACGTGCCCCCAAGTATTTGAACCGGGGAACCGTGTGCGCAAGGCAGTGCGGTGAGTCTGGGTTTTGACTGTCTTGTTTGTGGAAGGTCGTTTGCCTCGAAGATTGGTCTGGGCGTGCACAAGCGTCGAGCTCACCCAATAGAGGCGAACATCGAAGCAGCTCCGGCTCAAGTGAAGCGGAGGTGGCAAAGTGAGGAAGTGGCTCTGTTAGCGCGGACTGAGCCTCAACTGTGCTTGGCCAGTGGTAAGTGTGACAACGTGGGCTTGCTGAGAGAACTGCCTGCGTTGGTTAGAACACTCGAGGCGATAAAAGGTCAGAGACGTGGAGAGAAGTATAAGGGACTGGTTAGAGAGTTCGAAGTCGAACTCGCAACAGCTAACGCAGTGGAACCATCTGTTGTTGCATCTTGCCAGGAAGTCGGTCCGGAAGAGTTCACAGTTAATGTGAACGTGCGAGCGGGGTCAACTGAAGACACGACGCCCCCACCTGCGGAGCTGAGCAGTGTGCCGAACAAAGAAGATGAGTCGCTAGGCTTAATCGTGGAGGACCTCCTTGTGAGGGCCGATGCGAAGAAAGCCAATATTTATATAATTATGTCAATATTTGCGCAAGAGAATATAGGTGTCTCCGAGCAGTTAGATAATTCGTTAGACACTTCTTCCGAAGCAATGGAAGCCGGTTCGCATTCAGATGCTACTACAAATACTCCAGTGCACAGAAAGCCATTTGAAGATCTATCTAACATCAACCATATCAACGAATTACTGCAGGCCGATTATGTTCGAATTTGTCAAGGAAACAAAAGAATATATTCAGCAAAACACAACAGCTATGGATGAAGAAATAGCAAACCTCACACCAACTAAAATATGTAAGTCCTAGTTATTATTTACTATGCATGCGACATAAATTTTACCGTGAAAACCGTTATAGTCCTTCACTGTATTTTATCTTAAGCGTACTTTTAAAACGGTACGAAAATATACCTATTTCATCAATTAAAACGTATGTGTTTATTTTTCATTTTAACGTTCTTCATTTTTATAATTATATTTTAATTTCCTTGCAGATGACAAAGAAGTTTCTCATGATCTAGATATGACGATGATCGATGGAAAAGTTAGCACAGCTTTGTCAGAAACCTCATCACATGCGAATTGTAATATTTGCCATGCAACACCAAAAGAGATGAACAATTTAAGCTTAGTTTTAGATAAACCAGTGGCTGAAAATATGTATAAATATCTTCGCTGCATATTATGTGGTTGAGATCTATGGAATGTATACTGCACATATCATACAACATGGACTTGAAAAAATGAGCTGCAAGAGGTGAAGATAAACTCCTACAAAAGACCAAAAAAACTGAGAAAAAACTCAGCAAGAGTTTTTTCAGCGCACAGGTTTGTTAGTGGACATTATCAAACAAGGCTTTGGCACCACTAATGATGGCAACACAGCTCGAAGATTCTTCAGGGACTACGAGAAATCTGCAGAAATAACGGGAGTGGATATTAATTTAATAAAACGATTTGCAGTTATCCTACAGTCCATATCTTGTGGTAAAAATATTATTATCCCGAACTTTAAAAAATACTGCAGAGAGTCAGCTGAATTATATGTACAATTGTATCAGTGGTATACATGGATCAGAAATACACTTGAGAGCAAAAAAATCGCACATTCATGATTTTTTGACATAACTAAAAAAAAAAACAAAAAATATTATGTTTCTGTAATGCAGATTCATAGTCTATTTTAATACCTATCCAGTGGTATCTGATTTGTCTTTCAATCATTACATAATAATGCTTTTGTGGATCAATAACAAAAATGCATGTTTAGTACAAAATTCTTTATTCAAGTATTGGTGTCAAAGTTATGAAATTAAAAGATAAAATTAATTTAAAGTTTGTTATTAATACCGAGTACTCCCTCCCCTAGCCTGAATCACTGACTCCATCCGTGTTTTCATTGATGTTACTAGACTTTTGATAAAGTCTTGAGGAATAGCCTCCCATTCCTCTGCGATCGCCTGTTGCAGCTCCTGTAGAGTCGATGGAGGAGCATCTCGGCCTCGAACTCTTCTTTTCAGCTCGTCCCATAGATGTTCGATGGGATTGAGGTTTGGGCTTCGAGCTGGCCACTCCATAACGGTCACATCCACCTCTTGAAGGTACTCGATCACTATGCCAGCAGTATGCGGTCTTGCATTATCTTGCATAAACAGAAAGTTTTCGCCGATAAACCCAGCAAAAGGTACGACGTGGCTCTCGAGTACTTCCTCAATGTATCGTATGGAAGTCAATCCTCTTGATTGGCGACCAGTATTCGGTCCGGTGAAGAAGGCAAGCTCGGTTTTTGCTTCCATAGACATGCCTCCCCAAAACATGATTGATCCACCGCCATAGGCGACACGTTCTGTTATGCAGCATTGGGCAAATCGCTCTCCCGATCTTCTATACACCTTCCCCCGTCCGTCGTTGCCATGCAAGCACATCCTGCACTCATCAGAGAACAGGACTGCACTCCACTGCTCTTCGGTCCAATTCAAATGGTCTCGAGCGAACTGAAGGCGGGCTTCTCGGTGGGCTGGGGTCAATTTCGGCCCGTTTGCTGGCCTGTGTGCAGTCAGGCCACCTTCTCTCAATCGTCTTCTGACTGTCCACCGGCTAACTTCTACTTCACGAACTTCTTGAAGTCGTTGGCCCAGTTGAACTGCGTTCAAACGACGATTTCTTAAAGATGTCGTTATAAGAAAGCGGTTATCACGCTCTGTTGTAGCACGGGGACGGCCCGATCCTTGTCGCCGTTGGTAGCCACCAGTCTCTTGATACCTCTGGTATACACGCCGAACGGTAAATCGGCTCAAACTCAATTGTCGAGCCACTTGACTTTGCTTAAGCCCCGATTCAACAAGGGCAACCACTTGAGCGGCTACTTCTGGTGTAGTATCCATTTTCGTGTTCCGTTTGAAGCCAATATCAATAGAGAACCTTTCACACTGTACGTTGGTATGCAAATGATGACCATTCCCTCAATATGCACTCTTTTATACCTGCGATAAATCCCGCCGCCGGCCTTACCTGGATCGAGCGACATAAGGGGGTCTATTGTTTTGTTGCTAATGAGTTATTTTTAAAGGTAAATGTCAACCCTTTATCAGTTCTGCGAATGCCTAGATTATGCACTTTAATTTAATTTGATTTTAATTTGCTGTAAGCTCCAAATAAAAAAAAAATGAACTTTTAAGTAAAAATGTGCGGATGTGCGATTTTATTGCTCTCAAGTGTATGTCAGCATTTCAGTTTCATACCTGTAGGAATGTTGTCGGAAGAAGCATCTGAAGCTCGCAATAAGGATTTCAGAAACATCAGAGAAAGACATTTACGCATATAGGACGGAAAGAGACAAATACAGATATAATCCATCAGTTCCGATCCTTATATAACTAACATTAGACCAAAATCCATAGCGAGGAACGAAATGGAACATTTCCCTGATGTTGATGATCTCCTAATAGACGATGAGCCAATAATGCAAAAAGAATCATCTGAACATGAAGATGTAGATAGTAAATATAGATAGTAGCTTAGCTGAACCATTAGAATAAATAAACATATTTATGATTTCATGTATATTAAACTATAAGAATTACCTACTTATGTGTGATAACCTTATTATTATTGTAAAATTCATATTTTGTTTGCATTTTTGTGTTTACATAATATAATTGAATTATGTTGTATATTATACTTTTTACTACATGTACTATTGTACATGTAGGATTAAGGCCTATTAGATACTGGTAACCAGGTATATTGACATTGTAATAATATTATTATGTCCTAGATACTTAATTGAAATAATTTTATGGGAACATCTAAATTAAGACCCATTAGATACTGGTAAGAGGGGGTATATTGATTAACTAAAAACAAAAATATAAGAATAATATTGTTAATCCACGTAGGATTAAAGAATATTAGATACTGGTAAGAGGGTATATTGACATCCTTCATATTAGTTGTCTGATAGATAGATATATAGATTACTGGATAGGGGTGTCGTTTGCAGAACGCGACACTCTGAATCGTCTCACAGGTGATCATGTCTTCGAACGCAATACGAGGCGCGAGTGCTTTTCCGCCATCTGTTCTGCCGCGGCTAACGGGGTGTCTGGAAGTTGCGACAGAGTGGATGGTCAGGCTTGTAACCGGGTCCTTTGCGGCGCTTTTGCGCAAGTCCTGTAGTGGCCCGCTGACGGCGGGGGCACGATGATGGTCACACAGGAGGTTTGGGCTAGCAACCCACCTCCTCTGGTATCTAAATCGCTATGTACCCTATAAATGAAAATGAGGGTCGCGCTTCCGCCCGCTCGCCGGAGTCGGAAGTTCTAATGCTAAGTTCAAAAGAAAAAGTGGGCTTCTATGACTACATCGCTCGTCTGTAGGAAACACGACCCAAGCTATTCAAACGAGTGAGCCTGTCAAGGTCGGTCTGGGTGTTAACCAAGGAGACCCTTCCGCGTCATTGTTATTTAACATGCTGATGACCTTGTCCAGCTTGTAGGCTCGAAGGTAGGTTTGCAGTGCTCCATTAACGTTGTTAGTGACTACGGTATGATGGTCGGTCTCAAATCAATCAGTTGAAAAGACTAAAGCCTGACTGTCCTTTCGATGGTGCAGGACGGAAAACGCAAGAAGGTGCTCCTACCTCTCTTTTAAAATCGGAAGTCGATGGTTGAAGCAAGTATCTTGCGTGGAACGGTGGCGATAACTCGGGATCGATTTTAAAGCTACAGGCACGGTGATGATGATGAGACGTAAAACAAGCTCTCGAGAAAATCACGAAAGAGAAAGTTAAGTGGGCCGAAAGGCAGTTCGTGAGATTCTCCCATCAAGACCCTAGACCTGTTGAAGGGCTAAAGAAGGTTAACTTGTACTGACGAGAAAAGCTGCATTAATCCGTTGACGGGCTCGAGTTGCGCAAGTATGTCAAGGTGTTTGCATCCACAAGGTGGATCAGCGCTTCGAGCAGTATACGGGCCGCGATTACGTGCAGTCCGCACATTAATGCGTTACCATCGCGTATACGCAATTCGAGGGGACGTAGAATCGACGGTGTGACGGAGTTGAACTAGCGTGATGGTTGCATGGTCAGGGACACGATGGCTCACTGCATTCAACAGTGCTTCAGAACGCACGGTGGACGTATTGAACGTTATAATAAGGTAGCGTCCCTTTTAAGCCATATCCTTATATGGCTTAAAAGGGATGGAGCGTTGAGGATGAACCGCATACACACGGGTGCAAATCTCCGGTAGCCCGACGTTATCGCTAAGAAAGGTGATGTTGGAGTCTTTGTGGACGTCTAAATAGTCTCGGGGCAGCAACAGCTTGACGATGCCAATCGTGAGAAACGTGCTAAGTACGGGAATCATGTTGAGCTAGTTTAGAAGGTCGCCGCTAAACTGGGGCTATCGAGCAAGGACAAAGTTCGCACTACTTCGTGTACCATCTCTTGGCGAGGCGTATGGAGTTCGGGTTCTTATAAGGAGCTCAAATCTATACTCGGGCTGAAAGAGGGATTCTTTGAGATTATTCCATCAGTTGTCCTCCGGGGCTCACACATGAACTGGACGAGGTTTAATCAGACAACCATGCTACGGCGTGGAGGGATCGACCAACCGGTGTGAATATTTGGGGTCCGGCGAACCCAAATAGGCGATAGTTTTTTATCTGTCAGGGTAGGATGCAGGACAAAGTATCTTCAGGCTGTGTTTCTGCCTTCGATAACGCTTGGTGGCCGATGATTCTGGTCAAGGCGAAGCGCGTGGTCTCCAGCATCAGATAATGACCCTCAGGAGAGAACACGTGTACGGCCGGATCACTATTCAACCGCAAATCTAAAAGCTGCACGCTTCTATTTGAGTATAACTACCTACTTAAAGAGAGTGAGAGATAGTCACACCCAACCCATAGCCGACTGGCTCTCTCCAGTTCCTCCTAATCTTCTATAGACTGTTCTGTTTAGCATTACTTTATGTCTGTTAGTATTTATAAGAAATAATATGTATTAAACTTCCTTTTGTTTCTCTATACCTATAGCTGTTAGGCAGGACAATCTCTAACCTAACCTGTAGATAGGCCTAACCTACCTATCTACTTATTTGCTCGCGATCAAAAACGCGACAGGGTATGTACGTGACGACCGTCACGTACCTACGCGCGCATATTTTACCACAGAGCCTCGCGTGAACGTTGACTGCGGCTGCGGTCTGCGACAGACCAGATCTTTTGCGGCTTAAATACTGCAACTTTAGAACGTTTGAACGTACCGTGGAGAAGATAAACTCAGCTCAGATAAAATTGAAAGAGAAATGGGAGCTGAAAGACAACTTACAACAAATTGGGACTATATTTTACAAGATGAATATTCGACTTACAAACAAAAGTATGATGTCGCGAAGAACATGTACGATGATTTGTGAAATGAAATACAACACAGCATCTGGAGCAATGCTCACTATGAACGCAATAACGCAAAGGGCGAAGTTGAAAAATAAAAACCGGACAAGTGCGAGTCTGACTCACGCACCGAATCTTCCATACAAGTATGTTCATCAAAATAATTAACAATACTCAAGTTCATAAACTATGAAATCACCAAACATTTTACATTTTCCCGTTCCCGTGTCACGACCGTCGAGCGTGGTCGCGTGGTCGCGGACGGTGCTCATGAGGAAGGACCTCTAAACGGCCAACGAAACGTCAGCAGGAGTATAGTAAAGTACGTGGTATAGTCGTAATAATATTCTAAAAATTTATATTTTCTTTACTTCACGAAAAGATAAGTCGGATTGAGAGATAAACTTAACTTTGTAGTTGAAAAATTGTTCGCCCATCGATATAGACGTCACATTCAGTTATCTTACTGCAAGTTTGTAATCACATTTTTATTTATATAATTACAAATCAACGATGTGCGGACTTATTCCTTTACTTGTGCTGTGAGACCTTGCTTCTTGCCAAATATCATGATTCTAGATCAACGGGAAGTACCCTATAGGTTTTGATTTATTTGCGAGTGTATAATATGTCACATAAATGACCGTATTTTTTATGGCGTTGAATCTTGATATTTTTGGAGCTCCAAGGGGCCGTAGACCTACGTATTTGATATTAATTTCAACTTGATACCTCCACGCGTCCTACTTATACTATACATTTTTTGTAAATACTTACATATTATACATAGACAACATCATTAAATGACATGAAACTTTCATAACTTTCAGCCTTATTAAATGAATGAAGCTTTCAGCGCCACCAACTGGTTACGGTTCCCTCTCTGGGGTTTAGCAATTAAGGGCCTTACTTATAAAAACGACGCACGACGACGCAGTCCCGATGACAGGACAACCGAAGCAAATTCTTCTTAGAATTCACAGCCTGAAAAAAAAACAAATTATCATATACTAATATATTTGAAGAGTTCTTTCGTTTTTTGTTTGAACGCGCTTATATCTGAACTAACGGACTGATTTGAAAAAAAATATTTTTGCATTCTATAACCCAATTCTCAAAGTTAACGTCAAAAGGTTTTTATTCATTGACCTCACAAGGATCATATAGAATAATAATAATGATTAACCTAATGTTAAAAACTATATTACTATAGAAATGCAATGTGACGAGGAACCCCCGACGTGCTTTCCATACCGATTGCAGCGCCCCCTAGTGACTTGTGGCGATGAAACCTATCTCGAAGACATACAATTTTATTGCAAAACGAGAATCTGCTTCAAAAATAACAAACAAACATCATTTTAATTATAATAATCCCGCAGGCCGTGCTCGAGGTGTTCTGTGTGTGGCAACACCGCGGAGCCCCATTACTATCTGGGGTCGACGGAGACCCCTGACCCTCGGCTCGAATTAGCCCCCCGGTCGGGGATGGAGCCACAAGAGCGGAACTTATGCTCCAAATGTGAAATTTATGAAGACATAAAACGCGGGAGTAGCGTTTAGTGAAACAGCAACACACCTCTCGCTTAATTTTTGCTAAAATATAGTTTTTTTTGCGTAACAGACGAACAAACAACGTCGTATGGCAAACGCATATACGGTCTCCTTACTTCGCGGGTAATATAGGGGATGTCTTACCTGCTTGTTCAAGTTCGAATAAGTCCGTAGAACTCCAGCATTTTCGTGGATTGACCTCTTCGACTGATGATAATCACGTTTCAGTATCGGCTTGACATACTGCAGCTGAAATAGAAATAAGGAATTGGTCGAGCCTTCATAGGTACATTTAAAAAAATAAAGTTTTTTTTAATATGTAATTTAGCTGTTGCCTAAAGTTCCGTACCTCAAAAGGGAAAAAAACGGAACAAACTTTCACACTCCAAATGGGGGGCTAACGCCCCCTTAAAAATGTGAAAATTCAAAAACAAACACGCTCACGACTGTTTTCCCCATGGTGGGCATCTTCAGATACATACTCAGCGAGTAGATTTTTGAGTATACCAAGTAGGGGGTAGTCAGAGGCACGTCCAAACATTACATTTGGTACATGCCCGCGTTTTTGCAAGTTAGCATTCCACGTGACAGGTTGCAAGCCCATCGCCGCTTATTTATTGGCACATGCCTTCGAATTTTTGGTTCTAGGCATGCCGGTGTCCTCACGATATTATCCTTCACGGTTTTGAGCACGTGTTAATGCACACATACATTTTTCGAGCCGAAAAATCCATTGGATTTTAACCTGGCACGACCGGGTTCGAACCCACGACCTCCGGATCAGAAGTCGCCCACTAGGCCAACACGGCTTTTCAAAAACCCTGAACCAAAATACATATCAATATTTATTAAATTATCATGATTCGACTTACAATAAATTAATAGTATATAAACATTTTCAAAAACAAGTTTTTAACCCTGAGTTCAACAAGGTAAAACTTAAAACCAGCTATCATAATAAAACGCGTACACAAAATTTAATGTCTGTTCTAATGTCCATTGAAGAGTTCCTTCATCTGGAGCTAACGACCTCTGTGGCGCAGTGGGCGAAGGCCCGCCTGAGACGCAGAAGGTTGCGGGTTCGATTCCCGCTGCGGGACAAATGTTTGTAATGTTTGTCTCGGGTCTGGGTGTTTTCTATCTATGTATAATATGTATGTATTTACAAAAAAAAAATGTATTTATGTAGTATATCAGTCATGTAGTTCCCATATTACAAGCTCTGCTTAGTTTGGGGCTAGATGATGCTGTGTGAAAAATGTCCAGCATTATTTATTTATTTATTTTAATCCTGGATGTCGATTCAGGTCGTGCTACCATAAAAATGCATAGAATTAAAATTATCGTCGTTTAGTATCATTTTATTATATAATTACGACTATACCACTGCAGGAGAATAGTATAGTACGTGTTACCTATAGTGCTAATAATATTCTAAAATAAAAATGCATTGCCATCGGAACTGAACCAACATGTAATAATAATAATGCTGGACATTTTTCACACAGCATCATCTAGCCCCAAAGTAAGCAGAGCTTGTATTATGGGAACTGGATACTACTTATATACTTTTTTTTTGTAAGTACATACATAGGAAACACCAAAATGTTTTCGGAGTTGGATTTGTACACCACACAATTGTACAAATCCAACTCCGTACGATAAGAGGAAGTGGTTCTAATTCAGCTTTGAAGATTTGACCTTAACAAACATACAAACATTGCAAGTTAAATAAAAGCTTGTAATAACAAAGTACCTCTAGTGGCATGACGCATGTACGGGCTCCTTACTTTGCGGGTAATACAGGGGATGTCCTACCTTCTAATTCAATGAATGCGGGTTCATATAAGTCCAACATCCGTAGAACTACTGCATGCTTGTGGATTAACCTCTTCCAACTGATGATATTGATATTGATATTGATGATGATGATGATGATGATCACAATGCAGGTTTCAGCTTGACCTTGCTTGACCTGCATCTGTAATGGAAACAAGAAATTGATTGAGACTTCGTAATAACGAGTTCATTAAATAACCCCCATTTTTTATATGTTATGTTGCAAGCGGCTCCCCCCACACCCTTTTCATTGATATTTCAACTCATTGAAATATCAATGAGTTGGGGCTGGTTGCAGTCAGGTTAGAAGAGGGATGGTGCAAAATACACCCCAATGTGGGACCTTGGTACATACCTGAGTTCCCCCACTTAAAATTAGAAACCTATGTACCAAATTTCAGCTTTCTAGATTTAGTAGTTTTGGCTGTGTGTTTATAGATCAGTCAGTCAGTCAGTCAGAACAAAAGATTTTATAAGTTTAGATTTGGACATGTCTGTGACTACCCCTCACTTGTCAACCTCATGGACCCACATATTGTGTATTAGGCCAGAGGATATCTGACATGGATATTACAGTTGTGTATGTTTTATTCGATAAACTATAGCGAATGGGATCATTCATTTTGTAAAACGGCCTAGTTGGGTTCAGGCTAGAAGGGGTATGCACAATACACCCTCACTGTAGATCTTAGTTTACCCCACCTTAGTATTAGATTGAAGAATATAATTTTTTTACATACCATACTATCGGTGAATGATGCTGCATGGATGTTCCAACATTGGCATGACATACTGTAGCTGAAACAGAAATAAATTATGAAGATCTGTTTCAATTTCTTATTTATGGTGACTCTCCATGGAACCACAGCTTTATGCTTGTGTTCACCAAAAAAATAAAGGGACAGTCTATTTATTTAATTAACACGGGTATAAGTTTGTCCAATTACATTATCTAAAGATTCACTAATTATATAACAGCAGATGGTCAAATCTAACCCTCAATTAAGATATTATAATAATAATAATGCTTTTTCACGCAGCATCATCTAGCCCCAAAGTAAGCAGAGCTTGTATTATGGGAACTACATGACTGATATAATACTTATATATATTTTTTGTAAATACATAGAAAACACCCAGATCCCGAGACAAATATTTGCAGAAGCAAACATTTGTCCCGCGGCGGGAATCGAACCCGCAACCTTTTGGGTCTCAGGCAGTGACAGATGACAGATTCCTATAAAAACAAGTGTCAAAAAGCTTTGATTAGGACCTAACCATCCATTATTGTGTTGGTGCACTCGGGCCTTATAATACCGGTAGTGCTAAGGGTAAACTACTTATTTTTAAAACAATTTAAAAACACCAACTTTTTTTTGACATATCTTTCAGCTCTCTCTAGTGCCGATAATTTCATCTAAGAACCCACATGGAAGATGTAGACAACCTCGGTGGCTCTGGAGGAGAGTAGCCGGCTGAGATGCAATGGAGATGATGTAATGCTGAGATGGATTAAATTCTGCAAATATTCAGCAAGGTCAACAACAACCCGACCCCACCCTGACATGCAATGGAGAATCCTATGACTGTTAGTATGTTATTGGCCATGCTGAATTTTGCTCAACCTAGCTAGAGTGTCACTAACCTTATTATCCAAAGAAGTTGAAATCTGGCCAAGAAATGATGTCTTCATTATAAAGGTTGCAATCTCACAGCCCATTGGAACAGGAAATGCTGGCATCCTAAAGAAAACTGAAATTAGCTACCAAATAATAATCTAGAAGCCAGCTGCAAGAGGAGCTGGTTGAATTCCCACAGCGGGACACATATTACATCAAGAATTAAGTCACATAAAAGTAATATAATTTTTTGAACACTCTATTTTCTCTTATTTCTGTCACCGTCGAATTGAGACAAGCCGAAGATAGAGTTGCAAACAGCTTATCAATTCCTCAACAAAAGCTTTTCAGGACAGATATGACCTTTAGTAATTCAAAATGCGACATAGAAGAGATTCTTCTCCCGCATCAACCCAAAAAATTCCAAACAAAACAAATATGCTCAAAACTGTATTGTCTATGATGGAAAACCGTAGATCCATGATAATAAGTTAGGGGTAGTCAATGGGTATTCTAAACATTACATATACTCACATTAGCATTTCATGTGGCAAGTGGCAAATGTTGGATTATGCAGATCTTTACAAACATCAGGCTTTGTAACTAACCTAGATTCCGGGCTGCAATCCAATCAGCATCATCTTATCTTCACCATGTCTCTGAAAACTTCTTCGACTCCAAGTGCTGCCAATTCTATGCTGAAAAATAAATTGATTTAAAAACAAAACAAACAATCTCACAACTGTCTTCCCCATGGTGGACATCCTCAGATACATACTCAATGAGTAGATCTTTGCGGATACCAAGTAGGGGGTAGTCAGAGGCACGTCCATACAAAGCTTTGGCACATGCCCGCGTTTTGCAAGTTAGCATTCCACGTGACAGGTTGCAAGCAAATCGCCGCTTATTGGAATACTAACTGTTGGGACATGCCTGATTTAAATATCAAAAAATAGTTAACTGGAACTGTGAAGGGTACACAATAGTAATAAGACTTTAATAAGAGTACCTACCTACTTATTGCTTTGTATTACTGCAAATAACCTACAACGCTGCAAATTCTGAGAAAACCATTTTGCAGAGTCATGTGTTTTGCCCAAACACATTGATCACATGACACCAAGGCTTTTTTCTATGAAACGAGGGGGAACTGTGCCATTGGCAGGGTTACTTACTAAGCGAAACTATAGCCGGCCTTTTTGCTCCGACTCTGGAATCTTCAAACGCACCGGTTCCACTTCAGCATCCTCCGGTGGTGACGCACATGCCACGATTTATCGCCGTTTTCCTACCTAAGCGAAGTTAAATGAAAGGTTACATTAATAAGGAACTTACATCAGGTGGAAGTCTCCGAGGTAGACCATTGGTAACATGATTTCGAATGTTCTAGGAATCGGTGAGGGAGAGTGGATTGTCACGTCACCACGTGGCTGCTCTCGCGCCCAATGATAAAGCACATGGCTGCTATGCTAATTGCAAGCACACCCGCTGCTAGCTGCAAAAGTGCAAGGTTTGCAAGTTTTGAATACGTACGTATCCAAACACACGATCCAAAAATGACGACTCATAACTTTTTATTTACCTGTCTATGCAAAAGCCAGCCACGTAGATCTTGATTTTGCACAATGCTTTTAAAGTTTTTGAACTTGCTAAAAGTGGGTAGAAATAAATCTAAATAAGCGGTGCAGTGTAAGTAGGTACATAAACCCAGCTAGCACAGACAAACCATAGAGGAAAAAAACCACTAAGACAGACTAGATATTACGGACGTACTAGCAATATAGGTAGCGAGAAGCAAAACATGTTTAATCTGTACAGTGACTTAACGCAGTGTTGCCAGGGACGAACTTAACGAAATCGCCAGATGTTCTGTGCAAAGTAGCTAAACTCCCTTTTTCTAAAAAAATCTTAAAATTAGATTTTTATTTTATATAATTATTTCAGAATGAAAGCTTAGAAAAAAGAAACAAAAATGTACTGAATATTGCGTTATAAATCATAAATATTTAAACAAAATACCTGCCTGCATGCCTATAAAAATAACGAGATTTAAATAACGTTAGTACAAATAATAAGAAAATTTAGTTAAATCCCAATAACCCACACAAAGAAATTCGAAAATTTGGTAGATAATGACCGAAAATAATTTGATTTCATTCAGTTGCTAGTTAATTTGTATAGATTATGAGCTTTTTATCTTAGTGGGCCAGGTATATCTAACTGTCAACCGATTCTCCATTCAGAGTAAGAATAAACAAGCTGGTGCCATTTTCATTAGCTTCTCTACTTTAATTGCGTGGCTCGCTTTTAGCCATTGGACTCGTTTGAGTTTTTTGGAAAGCTTGAGCTCTTGAGCTGCGGTTCAGGTCTGACACACTTTAGTTCTCTTAATCTTAGCTCATAACTCTAGTAATTAGCGATAAGAACGCCCATTGTATAACATTATCAAAGTTATTTATTCAAGGTGAAATATTTGGTGTGCAATAATGTATTTTCTAATCTATCTTTGACAGTTCGTTGCATTATTGTGTTTTGTCTCTCAGACAGAATGTAATAAAGGTATAAACATTTTACAATCGTCTAAAATTACAAAAAGCCCTAGGTTTAACGTTTCTGCACATATATTTAATTTTTCCTAAGTACCTATCCTTAAAGGTCCAGAGCTGCTATTCGCATTTTTTTGTCGCCACGGCCCTCTCTGAAATAGCCCCTATAGCGATAAATGGTCCAAACTGGCACCACTGATTAGTTTTTCTGATGGCATCAATACTAAAGCTTCATGACCGACGCTCAAATCCGAGTTCAGCCTAGCGTTGTTCTAAAAAACTAAGCTGCTGTATTTAGATTTGAAATAGTCGATTTTTTTCATTAGTGCCGTTTTTGCAATATATTAATTTTGATGTTATAATAATCTAGCCAGCAGATACTATACAATAATATTTCATAATAAATAGCTACACAGTATTTAAAGGAGTGAAGATGCCAGACATTATTCGTAACCCAAACGAACCTTGAGAATCTAAAAAAAAAAAAAAAAAATAGGAATAGTGGTACATACCTAAAGTAAGTAGTTTTAATCCGAAACTTAGGTTGTTTTTAGGAACGATTTGGATGAAACTTAAAATAAAAAATCTAACACGCTTACGACTTTATTCCACATTATGGATGTCTAGATATTCAGTGAGAATATCTAGACATCCAATGTTGCTAACTCAGGATAACTCAGGACTACAGCTGTTATTTGAACGTCTTTCATTTCGATCAATAGGGGCTCACTTGCAAAAAAACCATATGTGTAACGAAATATATTATGACAAGACATATATTATACTTTGGAAGAAGCGCATTTACCAGTATTATTTTATTACCATTATTTAGTTAGAGGATAGAAGCCGGTTGTTTATAATGTCGCGACGTTTTACGTATGTACTCCACTGCGGCTGCGTCCCTGATAGAACCGCTTCTCGATTCTACCGCCTTCTCGATTTTTTATCTGTGATAGGCTGGGCTAATAGATCCCTGCTGCACCGCGCCGCGGCCGCCCGTGCCACTAACATAACTAAAAATTATCTGTGGTTCAGTAGCATGGCACGGGGCAGACGTAGCGAGTGGAATAGACTATTTTAGTAGACGCAAGAGGTCGATTGCCGTTGTGAAAAAAATGTTTGCATTAATATTATGGGGTCAGGATTAGGTACGGTGACAGATATGTTTTTTATTGTGGATGGCGTTGAATGTCAGAAAAAACAATAGGTTGTTACCTACTTAATTAGATAATATGCACCCACATTTTTGTAATGCAACTTGGCCTTTTGTACGGAGAAAAATATCCCGAGTTCTGTGTTTAAAAAACACACCCATGTGAATCTAAGTTTCAACAAATATGGTGAATCAATAGGTACATAACATTATGTTTATTACCTACTGCCGCAAACTAAACAGAAATTACAAAAAAATAGTAAAAACATACTTTATTTTCTGTTTTAGAACCGTATTTTCAGCTTCAGCTCGAGATATAGCGGAAGATCGTTCGTCATGACACTCATGGGGTGTGGCCTGTGTACAGCAGTGGTCTTCTACAGGCTTTTTTTCTAGAAACCAACTGATATACCTACTTATAAAAAAAAAACAGCTCTTCGAGTTTACGAAGCTGGCCCAAGATCGTTCGTCATGGCACTCTTTGGAGGAAGGCTATGCCCAGCAGTGGACTTTTTGAATAATTTGAATAATTGTCACAAGGAGGGCAAACAAAACATTATTTTAATTCAAACTAAATCTATTTCTTACAAACAAACCTATATGAACACACAAATGTGAAATACTTTAATAAAAACTAGAATTATTACATGTTTTGATGTTTTAACAGAAGTCGACAATTTAGTTAAGTCACTGTTATAAGTAAGGCCCTAACTTACATAACATTACTAAGTTTACATTATGTGGTGGTACGAAACCCTAAATGTGTGAGTCCAATGTGCACTTGGCTTCATCACACGCTAGCATTATTCCTATCTAATGGTTTTTACAAAGAATAAACAATGTTGCAATTGAGTCAACAATGTTGCAGGAGAGTTAACAATGTTGCAGTTGAGTCAACAATGTTGTAGGAGAGTTAACAATGTTGTAGGTGAGTCCACAATGTTGCAGGAGCATTAACAATGTTGCAGTTAGATTATCAATTATTTAAGGAAAAATTACAATGTTTCATGTTACGGATGATTCAACAATGTTGCTTGTTGCAGTTTGAGTAACAATGTTGCAGTTGAATTCAGACGATGCTGAGCTGATCTTTCAGTAGCTTTGTCTCTTCAATGAGCGTAGATATTTGACTTGTTCTGAAAATAGAGAAAACATGTCATTCAATTTATATTGAGTGTCTCAAAAATACCAAATTTAGCGAGACTTTTATGTGTTTTAAAAAATATTGAATTTAGCGAGACGTGAAATCGCATCTTTGCCTCTAATCGCTGTTGGCGCTACACTATAATCTCCTATCCTATCCTACTACTATTATAAACGCGAAAGTTTGTGAGGATGAACAGATGTTTGTTAATATTTCATGCAAAAAAACGAATGAGTGGATTTTGATGAAACAGTAATATAGTTTATACATCAGAATAACATATAGGCTACTTTTTGGGGTACCAAGTGGGCGAAGCCGTTGGCAGAAGCTAGTAAGATGTAAATAAATAATGCTGGACATTTTCACACAGCATCATCTAGCCCCAAAGTAAGCAGAGCTTGTATTATGGGAACTGCATGACTGATATATTACCAACTTATATATATTTTTTCTATGTAAAAACACACATATTATACATCGAAAAACAAATATTTAGACAAATATTTGTGGGTCATACAAACGTTTGTCCCGCGACGGGAATCGAACCCACAACCTTCTGCTATACTATTATATTCTATCTTATTTTATTCAATTCCAAGCACATTATTGTACACAATGACAAATAATTATTCTTAATAAAATAAAATGGATGGTCTTATGGCTTAAAAGCAATCTCTTCCAGACAACCTTTTGATGGAGAGGATAAAAAGAGAGTCGAGTATGTTCGTTTATTATTTGTAAAAATTAACATGAATTGATTATTTTTCACACTGTTTTATTTTTATAATATGAACACAAACGGTCAACGAAACGTCAGAAGGAGAATAGTAAAGTACGTGGTATAGTCGTAATTATATTCTAAAATGATACCAAACCACGGTAATTTTAATTCCATAATATAGAATCAATTTAATACAGAAACGTTTAGTTGGTAAGGCTAAACGTTTTATCGGTCACCCATCCGGCATGTGCTACTCACTGTTGCTGCAGTATGGAAGCGATGGTGTCGCTGTGGGACTTGCCGAGCGCCACGTCCTTGCGCTTGTAATCCTCCTTCCATTTCTTCAGCTGGAATAATAAAGAAAATTGTTGTTTTTTAATTTACTTTGAATTCCTCATTGTGTATTTCCTTCAGCGATTGCAGCTTCATTTAGTGAATTGGCAGTCCTCACAGCCATACTAAGTACGCAAATGACCAAGTAGGGTGTAGCCAGAGGCATGTCCAAACATCACATTTGGTACATGCCCGCGATTTGCATAGCAGTTATAATTACACGAGACAGGTTGCAAGCCAACTGATGGCACATGCCTTCGAATCTTTGGTTCCAGGCATGCCGGTTCCCTCACGGTGTTTTCCTTCACCGTTCTGAGCACGTGATCCAGGGAGGGAATAGGAGAGTGCGTTTCTAACAAGAACAGAATGTATACTTTCTATTTTATATTTTTATTCTAACATTATGTTAACGCCTACGCTCCATTTACGAGCAATGTCCATTAACGCGCATTTGCATCTAGTATTTTGAATTTATTAATATTATAACGATGTAAAGTTTGTTAGTTTGTATGAAGGAGGAAATCTATGAAACAACTCATCCGATTACAAAAAATCTTTCACCGATATTTTGAATGAACCTTCAGGATGCACGAAAAAACGTGCCAGCGAAAACTTTTCTTACGATACGAACGCTATTTTTCCGGGTAAAATGCGGGCGAGCCGCGCATCAAGTCATGAGCGTGTTTGTTTTTAAATACAAACTCAGTTCGGGAATATTAATTAAAACGACTATCAAGTCTTGTTTTGTTGCCTTTTGGTCGCGGTGGTAAATAAAATTGTCGTTTCAAAGTGATTTTAATTGATAAAAGGATGTTGTATTTGTCTCTGTTCCCCGTGCACAGTGCACGGTGCACGTACCTCCTCGTCCCTCCGCGCGGCGAGCTGTCTCGTGGCACGCAGGCGGTCGGCGAGCGCGTCCGTTCGCCGTCTCGTCTCCACCAGCTCCGAGAGCAGCTGCCGCTCGGCGGGGGAGGCTCCGCTCGAGCCCCACGACCGAATCACCGCCGAACATCTGCAAACAAACATTATTAATCGAGCGAGCGAAGCGAGCAAACATCCTACTACTATTATAAATGCGAAAGTTTGTGAGGATGGATGTTTGTTACTCTTTCACGCAAAAAACTACTGAACAGATTTTGATGAAACTTTACAGTAATATATCTTATACATCAGAATAACACATAGGCTACTTTTTATATTATGTTTGGACGTGCCTCTCACTACTCTTAAAGATCTATATGAGGATGACCGTCATGGAGGTTACAGCAGTGGGCGTGTTTGTCTATTCGTTTATATAACAACTAGTTGCTTTAGTAGACTGAGCAAAGTTCTGTGAAATCACCGATGGGACGGGTGACCATCTGTACTGTGAGCCACCACCGGGTGAGTTACCTGTACTTGAGATCGTCTTGATGCTTCTCCGCGAGCATGCATTTCTCTTTGAGCATCATTGACTGCTGTTGCACGTCGCACACCTCACCCTGGAAATAGTACAAAACTATGATTCAACGTCATCCTCATCAAAAGTCTGTAGTAGTCGACTACTGACGTGGACCTCGCTCGAAGAGTGCCACGACGAACGACCTTGAGTTACCTCCATCCACCGAATTCCCTCAACCTTTAAGATTTCATTGGTGTATCAAGTTGGGAACCATTTGATTCAGGGGTAGGCAGACACCACAGATTCCTGCATGTTATTTATACATACACATACATACGTAAAACATAACCCTCCTTTTGCGCAGTCGAGTAAAACAATTCGTCAATCGTCTTTATTCGGTACGCAACGAAATAATACACCAGCAATTTCCAACATAACAATTATAATAATTGTTATGTTGGAAATTGCTGGTGTATCAACACTAACATAAATCAGGCGTTTAAAGGTATCTTATATTAATTATTTTAAAATGTTTATAATAAAAAGGACCAACAACACGAGCAGTCAAATTGGCGGGAATGAAAATCACGGACAGCGGGAAATATAAATTCCCGTTGTCCCCCGACGGCACCGAAGATCGGGAGACAACGGGAATAACGCCTTTTTTTGTAAATACATACATATTATACATAGAAAACATATAAGTAGTATATCAGTCATGTAGTTCCCATAATACAAGCTCTGCTTAGTTTAGGGCTAGATGTTTAGGGCTGTGTGAAAATGTCCAGCATTATTTATTTATTATACACAGAAAACATGCAGACCTGCAGTTGTCCGAGGCACCACTACCACTAGTAACTAGTACCGTCGCACCACTAGTAACTAGTATTAGAAGATATCAGACCTGCAGTTGTCCGAGGCACCACTACCACTAGTAACTAGTACCGTCGCACCACTAGTAACTAGTATTAGAAGATATCTGACCTGCAGTTGTCCGAGGCACCACTACCACTAGTAACTAGTACCGTCGCACCACTAGTAACTAGTATTAGAAGATATCTGACCTGCAGTTGTCCGAGGCACCACTACCACTAGTAACTAGTACCGTCGCACCACTAGTAACTAGTATTAGAAGATATCTGACCTGCAGTTGTCCGAGGCACCACTACCACTAGTAACTAGTACCGTCGCACCACTAGTAACTAGTATTAGAAGATATCTGACCTGCAGTTGTCCGAGGCACCACTACCACTAGTAACTAGTACCGTCGCACCACTAGTAACTAGTATCAGAAGATATCTGACCTGCAGTTGTCCGAGGCACCACTACCACTAGTAACTAGTACCGTCGCACCACTAGTAACTAGTATTAGAAGATATCTGACCTGCAGTTGTCCGAGGCACCACTACCACTAGTAACTAGTACCGTCGCACCACTAGTAACTAGTATCAGAAGATATCTGACCTGCAGTTGTCCGAGGCAGTCTCTGTGCGTGTCCGCGAGTGCGGCGAGTGCGCGCACCTTCTCCCGCAGCGCGTCCCGCGCGCGACCCTGCCGCGACACGTACTCCGCGCGCAGACGCAGCGTCGCACCGCTCAACAACTACACAACGAACAAACATACAAACAACACATACAACAACATCAGTTATCAACTAAAAGTATGAATGAATGAACGAATGAAATTACTTTATTGAATACCTTAATTAAACAAATAACAATAATATAAATATTGTTTATTATAGAGTGTATTGACGACCTCTGTGGCGCAGTGGGCGAAGACCCGCCTGAGACGCAGAAGGTTGCGGGTTCGATTCCCGCCGCGGGACAAATGTTTGCAACTGCAAATATTTGTCTCGGGATCTGGGTGTTTTCTATGTATAATATGTATGTATTTACAAAAAAAAGTATATAAGTAGTATATCAGTCATGTAGTTCCCATAACACAAGCTCTGCTTACTTTGGGGCTAGATGATGCTGTGTGAAAAATGTCCAGCATTATTTATTATTTATTGTTATATATTGTTAAGAAGGTACAATGGCCAAGTGTCTCGTTTCGCGGGAAAATGATCGTTTTCAAAATCAAGCCTTACTCGTACTTAAACCCAACAGGTATTTTGTCTAGACAGGACGATGTTGAAGACAGCTTTACCTCCAGAGAGTGTTCAAGTGGCGGCTCCTCGCGCCGGCTGATGCTGAGTATCGGCTGGGAGACCTCGCGAGCCAGGATCTCCTGGATGATCGACGTGAACGACAGTTTCTGCCTCTGAAATATATAATGCTGGACATTATTCATACAGCCACATCTAGCCCCGAACTAAGCAGAGCTTGTGTTATTGGAACTACATGACTGATATACTACTTATTTGCATTTTTTTTAGTAAGTACTATGGTTTTAGTGACCCAGCGACTCGTCCGACGAATCATCAAGACAGAGCTTGTTATTAAAAAAATATTTGCCTATCAGCGCCATCTATTCAATTCTATATGTAGCTTTTTGTTACTAAGCAAGCAAAGCTACCAACTTTGGTTTGCAGATCGCTGTATCTAAATAGTTCGAACGATGAAAAACAGATGGCTCTCATCACAAGTAACCATACTCTTGACGCGCGATGCGAGGAGCAGGTAAAATATGTATTTGGGGTGAAGATTTGTTTGTTTGTCCGGTAATATATTTTATCACTGAAAAGGCTTATACGATTGAAATAAGTTTGTTTTTTCGACCAATGTATGAATTCAAGGATGGTTTTGAGAAAGGTTTTATCTACATTTAGGAGCGCTGAATGTAGACAATGGAAAACAAGTCGGCTGTTTAAAAATCTTGTAAATGCAAACAATAAATTGTTAAGATGTTTGCTAGCAATATTTGGTAACTGCTGTTGGATACGGTACGCTAGCGCCATCTTTTATTAAATGGACGCACTACTTGTTCTACCGCCATCTAGTATCGTCTTGAAGCACTAACCGCGCTAGTAAAGGTTTCACGAATAGGTGTAGCTAGACTTTAGAAATGATGGATGGATCGTGTGAAGTATGAAATGGGTAAGAAAGGTGTGAGATAATGGCTTGTAGAGTGGAAGCAGGAACCTCCATGGCATAGCGGACGAATATCCAGAGGTAATGCAAGAGGTCCGGGCACGTTTCTCGCAGCTGAATCACAAAATATGAACAGTTCATGTTAATATTTGTTTAGGTTTCGGTACCACGGTACTCGTAGTTTCTGTTACCAACGACACAGGGACTATTGAGAGTTCAGGACTATGTATGTGTTTAATTTAATTTAATTTAAAACATGTCATGTTTTGCCACGTAATGTGGGGCTAATAGGACAAAAAGTTGATGATTTAGTTACCAGTAGACTTTATTGTAAAGTACTAAATTTGCAAACAAACGGTCCACCTTTTTGTAAGCGGTTACCGTAACCTATGAACGCTTGCAACATTAGAGGTTTCACTCGCGCGTTGCCGACTGAGACATAACGGGTGAAAAGTCTCATGTACCTGTAATTTCACGGGCACCCATACCCTTCAACCGGAACAGAAATGCGAGCATTACCTCTCTGAGTATATTGTTGATGTCGTCCTGCTCGAGGGCCGGGTTCCACAGCTGCATCTCCTTATACAGCTGTTCCTCTAGGTCGAACGGCTCCAACACCCTGAAACACATCGTGACATTATTACTAACTAGCTGTTTCCAGCGGCTTGGCACGTGTGGAGTCGCGTCTAAAATAAAACCCATACTCCCATACACAATTTCAGCTTCATTTCCCCTCCTTGAAATGTGAAAATCCAAAAACCCTGAAACGCATCGAGGTGAGGAGCGGCAGGGTCGGTGGTCTCACCTGGTGAGCAGGGCCGCGTGTGAGGTGAGGAGCAGCAGGGTCGGCAGCGGCGGCGGGGAGAGCGCGAGGCCGGCGGCGGGCGCGGGCGCGAGGCGCGCGACGTGACGTGAGGAGCGGCAGGGTCGGTGGTCTCACCTGGTGAGCAGGGCCGCGTGTGAGGTGAGGAGCAGCAGGGTCGGCAGCGGCGGCGGGGAGAGCGCGAGGCCGGCGGCGGGCGCGGGCGCGAGGCGCGCGACGTGACGTGAGGAGCGGCAGGGTCGGGGGTCTCACCTGGTGAGCAGGGCCGCGTGTGAGGTGAGGAGCAGCAGGGTCGGCAGCGGCGGCGGGGAGAGCGCGAGGCCGGCGGCGGGCGCGGGTGACGTGACGTGAGGAGCGGCAGGGTCGGTGGTCTCACCTGGTGAGCAGGGCCGCGTGTGAGGTGAGGAGCAGCAGGGTCGGCAGCGGCGGCGGGGAGAGCGCGAGGCCGGCGGCGGGCGCGGGCGCGAGGCGCGCGACGTGACGTGAGGAGCTGCGCGCGCCGCACACCGCCGACACCATCGCCTCAGTCTCCTCTGCAACGATACGCAAACTGGATGTAAGCATTGTGACGTCGTCCTCGCATCCAGCTCTGTGCCCTGAGTTCGAGCCTGCGCTTCTGGTGGATTACGCTTACTTCACACTTTCATCTCTTCCTATCACTCTGTATCCGTTCTTTCCACCTTCTGCCATCTGTATCTTTAGACTATCCTCATTACACCCTCTAACCATATTTGATGTTTCCATACGCCCCGCCTGGTCTACCTATCCGCTATTTATTAGACGAACACCAGCGTAAAACACCGTATAGGCACATTAAATTCTTCAACATCATCAGAAAAACCTAAAGAATCTTTAATGTCTCTCTATTAATGTTTTTCGGGAAAACCTTAGATTTTTCCCTGTGGAATGAAAGCAACGTTTGCTCCACGTGTTGGACTCCGCCACAAGCGAAGCTAGTTCCAGAATTGACAGCAGAGCTCATAGGATCATCCTCCCTTCGCCGGCAACAGCCTCGGGGTCGGGTATATTCAGACAATGCTATCATCAAACCAAAGTAAAGTGTACCAAAGTACTTCTAAGCTGTTTCAAGGAATTGCTGATTCAAGCTGGTTGAGACCAGGCCCCCTTGAACAACATCATCTTTCTTTTGGCGTAAAGAAAGAGATTTCGTATAGAAATGACATAAGCTCTTGAGATCACGTAATTGCTACCAAGTTTTGTCTAGCCCCAAACTAAGCACAGCTTGTATGTATTATGAGAACAACATGACTGATATACTACTTATATACCTTATCATTGTAAATACATACATGCGTTTTTGAATTACTGTCTTGTTCTCAGTTTAAAAAAACCTTGTTTTAATATCAAAAACCAGCAGAATACAAGTCGAAACTCATAGGACAGATCATTTTAAAGTGGACAAACTTTTTGAGAAATGCCTTTGTGCCAGTTTGTCTGTTTGTCCCTTTCAGACCGGCTCTCTACGCTCATGCACCATGTGCCGGCGGCGCATCTTGCAGATGTGCCGTAGCGTCTATTCAGGACTATTTTTAACTTTTCCTTTCTACCCGGCTCTCTTTGCTTCTGCGCCATGTCTGGTCAGAAAGCGTTATATTATACTTTTTAACTAACCCGGGTGGCTATCCGGCTGGCTCTCTACGCTCGCGGCCATGTAGCTTGTCCGACTGGAAAGGTTTATTTATTTATGTAAGTAGATACCTTCATCGGCCCTTGCGAAGTCCATCAGCTGTGACATTATGGGCAGCGTCACTGTGTGGACGCCACCCGCGTGGACCACCGCGTAACTGTTACTCGAGCACTGAAACGTGACAGTAAGTTATTAAAAAACAAAAATAAAACACGCTCACGACTATAATCTCCGTAATGGAGTTCTTAGTCATAATTCTGGGCCTTTAATTATTTGCAGTTCTTGTAGTAAAGAGTTAGTGTGAGTTTATTTTACAACAGCACCATGAGTACGTAGCCTGTGTAATGCAAGGTCAGACCTGTTACAAATTTTATTCAAATCGGTCCAGCCGTTACGGAGATCTTCAGCAACAAACATACAAACTTTCGCATTTATACCACACTAGCAACTGCCCACGGCTTCGCCCGCGTGGTAACCGGATAAAAAGTAGCCAATGAAAACTCTTACTATTAATTTATATAAAGTATTTTTTATGTGATTTTCTTTTAATAAATATTATTATTAACTAGCTTCTGCCTACGGCTTCGCCCGCGCGGTACTCGGATAAAAAGTAGCCTATGTGTAATTCTGATGTATAAGCTATATTACTTTCGCGTTTATAATGGTAGTTGGTATATATAACATTTTAGGTAGCGTTCGTAAGTGACGCATTCGGCATTCGCTCGACGCTCGTTTTTACTTACGTTGCAAATTGGTCTCCACAAAAAGTCCTTTCATTTCAACGGCCTATATTATCCAACCGGGGTGTCTAGAAAAATACCTCACGCTTAGTTTTCCTTTCACGCTAACGCAAATTTGTCAAGGTTAAATTTGGCAGCTGTCATGTGACATTTTACAATTCAATCTTTCCACAGGCGTTAACGCCAACAGAAATTGGTATTTGTCTAGACAAATACCAATTGTAAATATTGTTAAAGTATTTTTTGATATCATGAACATTACCTCTTCATAATATTGTTTTTTAGGTCTACTAATCTGGATGTTACACAATACTTGATCAAAATTACGACGAATAGAAGAGACGGTATACATACTTCTAGAAGTAGGTACAACATGCAAAACAGGTATAACTAGGTGTTTCTGATTTTCTAGATTCTAATTGTTAGCGACGCGCTCATACAACTTCATAAATGTCAAAATACGTATAAAATCTACCAATGTAATTTAGGGTACTTTTTTTTTAATGCATAAATATCAATTAAATTTGAAAAATCAGGGTACTTTTAATGACAACGCAGTCTATGGCCATCTCCATACGAATGCGCCACTGTAAATTGGAAATAAATTATTTAAAAGGTGCATTTTATGTGTTAGAAACATCGCGCCGATCCTCAACACTGATTTTATTTTTATCTAATAGTATAGAAGTAAATAAGTAGTAAGTATGTTCTTTCAGTTACGCGTCCGGACTTTAGTAGTCACAGCATAGAAGTATAGATAATGCGTGTCAATGACCGATGTTCTTTCAGTTACGCGTCCGGACTTTTGTAGCAACAGCATAGAAGTAAAGATAATGCGTGTCAATGACCGATGTTCTTTCAGTTACGCGTCCGGACTTTTGTAGCAACAGCATAGAAGTAAAGATAATGCGTGTCAATGACCGATGTTCTTTCAGTTACGCGTCCGGACTTTAGTAGCAACAGCATAGAAGTAAAGATAATGCATGCCAATGACCGATGTTCTTTGAGTTACGCGTCCGGACTTTAGTAGCAACAGCATAGAAGTAAAGATAATGCGTGTCAATGACCGATGTTTTTTCAGTTACGCGTCCGGACTTTAGTAGCAACAGTATAGAAGTAAAGATAATGCGTGTCAATCACCGATGTTCTTTGAGTTACGCGTCCGGACTTTAGTAATCGCAGCTTACCGGATATATGTGGACCGGGTATGAATGCAGCACGTCGTCCGTAGTATTCAGCTCCACGGCTTCCACCACATACAGAGCGTGCGAGTCGCCTCCTTCAGACTCGTTCGCCTACAACATGAACACAATATGATGACCTCTGTGGCACAGTGGGCGAAGGCCCGCCCGAGACGCAGAAGGTTGCGAGTTCGATAACCATCGTTGGACAAATGCTTGTATGATCTGCAAATATTTGCCTCAGACCTGGGTGGTTTTCTATGTATTACAAAAATATATATAAGTAGTATATTAGTCATGTAGTTCCCGTAGCACAAGCTTTGGGGCTAAATGATGCTGTGTGAAAATTTCCAGCATTATTTATGTATTATTTATTTGATGTTTGCTGACTTTTCGTATATAATTTAGAAGTTCTTCCTATGAGTATCCGCAATGCCAAAAATATGTCAAACGGGTCAAGACATTGGCCCGTTTTCTTTTGGTTTTCTAGTCAAGAAATGCTCTAAGTAGGAATCAACCGTTTTAGTTTTATTAGACAAATAATCATTCCTGATATAACAAGTTAGAAGTTGAAGCTCTTTTCTCAAGCGGTTGTCGTTTGGTTTTTTCAGTAAATAAATCTGTTACATTGGGCAGCAGCAGGCTGCAGTAACAAAAGAAGCCGTAAACAAAAGTTGACTCTCTATTCCGCAGTGATTGTCGCTCGGTGTTGCCAGTATATATGTGTAAGTTACGTTGGGCAGCAGCAGGCAGTGGTAGAGCGCGGCGGAGGCGGTGGCGACGAGCAGCAGCGGCGGCGCGCGGCGAGAACCGAGCGCCGCCACGCAGCAAGACTCGCAGCCGTAGTTGTCGTCCGCCGGCGGGAACATCGCCAGCGGACCACGCAGCGACCACTCCAGCGGACTGCACCAAACAAAACAGATCAATAAAAAAAACAAAAAAAAAAAACGACCAAGAGCGTGTTGAGCCCAGTCGCAGTGTAGGGTTCTGTAGTTGCCAATAAACTTATATTTCCAAACCTGTTTTACACAACTAATTTTTAATTGAATTTGTACGAATTTTTCGTTTTTTACTTCTCCAAGTACATTTTATAACTCGGTCGATTATATAAAACACCTCGTTAACTTTAAAAGCCTACTTAGTTGTGATAGTTTTCGTTTTAACTTCGTTTTACTGCCTTTCTGAAATGATTGAATTGTATGGAAATTACATTATAATGTCACGTGACTACTGCCGAGTTCTTCCTTGACAAATTTTCGTTCGCGCGAAAGGAAGCTAAACATGAGGTATTTGTCTAGAACGAATTATCTTTGAGAGAATATTGCTAGCACGCTATTTCGCTCACCATTTCCCGTCCAGTTCGAAGGTCAGCATGTATACATCTCCGTTCCCGCGCAGTATGACGAGCGTGTCGGAGTCGGGTAGCGGCGTGAAGTCCACGGCGGTGTCTCCGAGACTCTCGAGCAAGTTGCGCCCCGCTATCAGGCTGGACGGCTTGGGGCCGATGGGGAATAGCTTCACCAACTTGGGACCGCTCTTCAATGCTATGTTGTAGAGCCTGGAAAGCATCGGCACGGAACGAGTTAACGAGAGGGTTAAAAGAGTTAACGAAAATACGTTTTGGCATCATCGTTGACGTTAGAAAATCATATTACGTTATCATATTAAATAGATTTATAAACTATAAGGTTGACTAAAGAACTAAGACAATAAAATTAAATTAAGTATGCTCTGTGTGTTGACCTCACGGACATATTTACAAATTAAACTCAGCATTGTGTTTGCTCTCACCTGATGGAATTGTCCGAGACCAGTACAATGACGTGGGACAGCGAGCTGGGATGCCAGTGCACGCGGCGCACCTCGCCTTGCGAATAGAGGAATCTCTCGTCGAGGGTGTGGCTCCTGGAATAACATACATGAAGACATGAAACACCTCACAAGAAAGTAAGATAGTGACAACTCTGGTGTTAGAGAATTGTCGAAGTCCGACATGGGCTAGCTACTGTCTAGTTTTGCTAGCTAAATCGCTAGCAGAGTGTGGCTCTGGAATAACATACATGAAACACCTTACAAGAAAGTAAGATAGTGACAACTCTGGTGTCAGAGAATTGACGAAGTCCGACATGGGCTAGCTACTGTCTAGTTTAGCTAGCTAAATCGCTAGCAGAGTGTGGCTCTGGAATAACATACATGAAACACCTTACAAGAAAGTAAGATAGTGACAACTCTGGTGTCAGAGAATTGACGAAGTCCGACATGGGCTAGCTACTGTCTAGTTTAGCTAGCTAAATCGCTAGCAGAGTGTGGCTCTGGAATAACATACATGAAACACCTTACAAGAAAGTAAGATAGTGACAACTCTGGTGTCAGAGAATTGACGAAGTCCGACATGGGCTAGCTACTGTCTAGTTTTGCTAGCTAAATCGCTAGCAGAGTGTGGTCCTGGAATAACATACATGAAAAGATGATTTCTACATTGTCGATATCCATACATTGGTGCTCGATTGTTCTGCATAGGAAGTTGAAGCATGTATCCTGCCGTAACAAAGTTATATCTAAACTGAGGGCACGGTTTTGCAACAAATAACAACCGAATAATTTATAAAACGGTTATTTACCAGAGGAATTTAGTTTCTCTAGTAATAGTTTAGTTACAAAAAGAATTTGTACCGTTCGAAATAAATTATCTTTATCTTTAAAGTAAGATCTTATGAGTAACCAATTCTGGTGTCGGAGAGTTGAGCACGCCCGAAGACCGACGTGGCCTAGCCACTGTCTAGCCTAGTTAGCTAAATTGCTTCATTACACAAAGGTTAGCTGGAAGAAAATGCTAATTAGCATTAAGATCGCCTATGTACTTGTTTTATCTTGTGCATTTTCTATCTATTTCTAAATGACCCTCATCCAAATGCTAACTGATCTATCGATTGAGATTTAGGCCATCCGAGATCACGACCGCTTCCAGGAATGGTCTATTTTCTGTGTAGATAGGTAGATCCTATCGTCTACGCCAAGACCGAAAACGCAAGCAGTCTAAAGCAATACAACTTAAGGTAATTTGTATAAGGATAAGGTCATTTTTAATTGTTCTCCAGCTCGTTAAATTGACGCCAATTCCTCGCGACCAAGACAAGAAGAATCAGAGAAGTATAGTATCAAAGTCGTCGGATTTGTATAGAAAAGTCAACTTAAAAACTAAGTGTTTTTTTTTAAGTGAATTTAAGCCGATTCTACACTCGCGATTAAACCTTATAAGAATCAGGCAACAAACACTGTTTTTTTTTGATGATCTTTCATTCAATTAAAGCATACACTAAATAAAATGCTTCACAATTGCTGATACTAAAGAAAACCATCCTTCGTCATGACACTCTTTAAGAGAGGCATATGCCCAGCAATTGATTAAACAGGTTGTTGTATCATCTACTAATTATGGTATGGTGATTACCATTACCAGTGGAGTATTGTAAGGTTATTATGATGAAAGAAAATAAAGGGATTCTAAGTTCAAAAGTCTGAAGATTAAAGTATGGAGGAGCGTCAATCAAATCCCACAAAAGGCGCCGTATTATCCGATTAACATTCCAGTATCCAACGGGAATAAGTGAATTATCGACTGGCAACCCTAAACTCTCTCCAATCTAAATAATTTGATACACATCAATTAGTTCACTTTTCACGTTCGGACTCGGAGTCGGACTCGACTCAGAATTCAGAACTGTAATAATCTGATGTGCGAAATCTCGAGGGCGGCGCGTATGACGGCAGAGCACGTGTAATGATAAACTAACGAATCGAAAATTGCTGCTCTGACTTGTCAGATAGCAGAGAAAAGAGGCAGCTGGCAGGCTAATTCGATCGCTACAAGGCAAAGTTCAAATTGAATGCTAAACTTGCCGCTGCTTGTATGGAAACCATTCGTTTCATATTCTCGATATGTCTATTCTACTAACTAATGAGAATGAACGTCATACACTTTGGTAGCTCTGATGCGTTTTTGAAAACTATGGCCCGGTATTACATTACAAATCTTTAAAAAAAACACGCTCGCGACTGTGGATGGATATAATTATGGATATAATCAAATACATACTCAGTGCGGTGATCTTTGAGGACACACAGAAGGGTAGTCAGACTTTTTTTAAATGATATAAAAAAAAAACATTTTAGCATAATATTTCCAGCTACATTCTCATTGCAGCTGTCACATAATCTAAGTTTGCGAGTCGAGTAGAATAACATAGATTTAACTTAACTTGAGTAACTTAGATTCTTAAGTTTAGTTTAAAAGTGTGTGCACGAAACAGTTTCGTAAATTGTTGGCTCAACTTCTTATATCACAGTCATAGGGTAAATAAATAAGTTTTTGTTTAATATAATTATATGTATTTTAGTTTTAAAGTACTTATGCTATGGCTCCTGTATTTGTACGTGTACAATATTATGTTGCCAGAAATAAATTAATAATATAACAGTATTTTTTACTATAAGGTACCTACCGGTTTCCTCAAGATGTTTTGGTTCGATTACGTTGCTAAGAGTTTAATTCATAGCTACTGTCCACGGCTTTGCCCGTGTGGTACCCGGATAAAAAGTAGCTGATGACCAGAAGCTTATCTTATCTTTAAGGCAGCGTTCGTAGGAAACGCATTCTCTCGACCGTTTTTTCGTAAATTTACATTGCTAAATTGGTCTCCACGAAAAGCCCTTTCATTTTAACGGGATAATATACAGCCTATATCCACCTTCAAGGTCCATTCTGAATATTAATGTAATATTTTTTTTAAACGGAAGAGTAGTTTTGACGACTTCTGTATCTTAGTGGGCGAAGGTCCGCCTGAGACGCAGAAGCTTGCGGGTTCAATTCCCGCTGTGGGACAAATGTTTGTATGATCTGCAAATAATCGGGTCTGGATGTTTTTATGTATAGTATGTATTTACAAAAAATATATATATTTAAGTAGTATATCAGTCATGTAGTTCCCATAACACAAGCTCTGCTTACTTTGGGGCAAGCTCTGCTGTGTGAAAAATTTCCAGCGTTATTATTATTATAGTTTCGGAGATAACTTCCTAGATCTAAACTTAAAAACTTTACCTCTTTTTAAAGTAAGTATAGATTTAACTTGTTTTAATACAACATGCCGAGTCTTTCCACTGGTCGACCACACTCCTAACTCAGTTTCCTCCTATTATTATTGGCGTAAAAAAAAAAGGTTTAATTAATTATTCCCTATGATAAATACGCGGTAAGGAGCGCCCTCACGTGGCTTGCAATTATTTGCTAACGGCGGACATGTTTGTTGACTTTTTACGAGTGCGAGGAACGTATCGCGAGTTATTGCCTCTCCTACTTTGGAGTGTTGGTTTTTGATATCAATAATATGATAAAATATAGGTCAAACGCAAAATTACAGAGAAGGTATGCCAATATACGTCTTTTTATCCGCTACGCATTCAAGGATCCGGATATTTTCTTCCAAACGGAAATGCTAGTTTTGGAAGTATCATTAAATATTCTTAGATATGTTTTGCCACTAACGCCACTAGGGAGCGCATTTTGTAATAATGTACCAGTCAATTCTAATATTTACTGTAGAATCCGTTGTTATGCGGTTTTTTGCGACCGGTTTATATGTTTCCAAAGATGGTTCTTGAATAGGTCCGCAACTAGTCACCAGGGGGCACTGCAATCGATAGTGGTAGAAAACTTCGAGTTTTGAAATGTTGTATGCAATTTATCTTCTATGATTCGCATCGCATCTTGTTTGACAAACAAAACACTGATTATAGCACACATTATTTTTCCTATGGAAGGTAAAGTTGTATGCAATTTATCTTCTATGATTCACATCGTATCTTGTTTAACAAACAAGATAAGAAAAAAATAATAATATATAAATAAATCACAATAAGGTACTAACCGGTGCTAACGACGACAGTATATATGATGCAGTGGTATCAGTGGGTCAAAAATATCTCAACTGATTTTCAGATAATATTTAATAAATAAATAATAACCCAACAAACACATAGGGCTTAGATAAGTGACAGGTGACCTCATTAAAATCAAGAAACTTGTGTACGCAAACATAAATTGCCTACGAATTTCGTAGAACAGACTTTGTACGTAGCCTTATCATCTACAGAAGCCTACGTGAGCTACAAAGCTCGTAGACGTCAGCTACGCAGTACTATCTGCCGAGTTATGAAGTTATGAAGGCGAGCAATTTCGTAAGATGGGCACATGTTGCTTTGACTCTACGGACAGCAGCCTGATTCATCACCATCATCATCAGCATGAGAAGTCCACAGCTGGACACAGATTTTCTAGAAAGAGCGAATCGTCTAGAACTATTTTTATGATGTCATTGATTCATCGGATGTGAGGCTTGATCAATCATAAATCAATTAGGTGGGTAGAAATGAATGAGTGAATAAAAATACTTTATCGCTTTAAGCGATAAGACTGCCCATTGTACCTCTTATATATATATTTTTTTAATTCCTGTGTTTTTGTATTTTACTTTGGTGTGGAATAAAGAGTTTATCTATCTATCTATCTATTGTATACCTTATGGAAAAAACATATGGTACAATGGGCGCTTAATAGCGATCTCTTCTAGACAGCCTTTGGATTGATTTAAATTGCTCTCAAAATAGATGTCACCATTTCGTAAGCCATTTATCAGTTTCAATTGTAAATAAAATGGTAAAGCGATAAAGAGCTTGGGGACAGTCTTATCATAAATCCACCTTTTTCCACAGACGAACGGAAGGGTCACGCCATTAACCACGCAACTAAAAAAAATGAACCAACCGTAAAAATATAAAATTACAAATGGTCCGACATTAGAACAAACGGGCGCAAACAGTGGCCGCGGTGTCTCCGGAACAAAAACCGATAAAAAACGACGCAAAAGGATCCGATCCGGTAAAAAATAAGAATCAGACAAAGCCACGGGCGCCGGACGCCGGACGGCCGGTAACCTCTATACGTGTCCAGTTTTTTTTATGAGCGGTAGCCCTTTTGTCCTTCCGGACTCTTTTTAAATAGATCAGGGAGGAGCGAAGACCGCGGCGCCCACCCTGAAATATTATTGTGGATTTTTCTGCTTGGCATTCATAAATATTTTCCATGGATCCGCGAGGGGGCGGTCGGGGATTTACTCGAATCGGCGGAGAATTATAAATTCGGTTAATAAAATATGATACGATAAAGCCGCTTTTTTACTCCGCAGACCTCTATAATATTTTGTTTAATTTAAATATGAATAATTAAATTTAAAAAGGAAATCTCGGGGCTAATGAAATTTTTGTTTTCGAGATAATGAATTGAAAACACGCCGTGTCGCCCGGACGGTGTTATTCTTCTCTCGCTCATTCGGATTCATGCTTCGTATAAAAATGTCGACAAAAATATACATTTTTTTTTCAAAAATGTATTATTAATTATACTGTGAATTAGATTTTCCATGTTTATACGACCCTTCTACTATCGCGGGTCTCGCGCCGGCACCTGCGGTGATATTTTTTCAAAGGCGCGCAATCATGAGTTTAATTAGCATTTTTTAAATAAACTGTCCCACTTTCCGTGTGTCCGACCTAACGCGACGCCTTTGACTGCGAATATATCACGTACAATTATGAAGCTGGAATCAAAGACACGCCCGACCTAATTAATACGACATATCAAAGAACATTACACCGATACATTCTGCGAGAGACGCCAAGAAAGAAAGCGACGGAATACGTCCTTCGGTCCCAGAACTGTCCTAACGCCTTTAATCAATACACAAACGGTCGACGATCAAACGGACGGAGAATTAAAACAAAAACATGGAACATTAAACAAATCGATCCAGAGCCCGCAACCGCAAGGGATTAAAATCGTAACGAACGCACAAAAATATTCAAATACAATACTAACAAATTGATACAAACACTCATTAGGATCGCGGAAGGCGATTCCCCCCCTCGGGTACTGACGGGGTAGAGCAGGAGGGGGAGGCATCCGACCGACGTCCCGATCTCCAACATTACAATCCACATCCAACGTACAAATATTATCTAAAATTCCTTCTCATTTATAATCCTTTTGTGTCCTCAGAGCGGTGTCCTCCGTCAAACCTCCCTCGCCCCTCGGGTGGTAGGGTATTTTTATATTTTTAATCGCGTCGGGCATTATCCAAATGGACATTGGCGACCGCGTCGACTACCGCTGCCGTCTAGATGATAAATTCTCCTTTCGTTCGACACCCGGCCGTTGTTTTGTCCCTTCTCGTAATGTGGCCTCCTTTATTGGTATCGGAGTGAAAAAAAAAATACCCTCACAGTCATTAATTACCGTCGATTTGTCTGCGAGTGACTGGCGAGCTTTCTTCGTCTATTAAAAATGGTTCGCCATCTGTGCCCTTTTCGAAGGATGGTTTTTCTACTCGCGACGGCAAATGAAAATTGATTGAGGCAATACGCGATCGTTTGATGCAGATTCTGACTCGTATTGTATGCGATGACGTTTCGCTTTCTCATGATCGATGGCTGACTTCGTCGAATAAAATTAAGTCTCATTTGTAAACGTCCGCGGAGAAAAAAAAACACAAAAGAAAATTAAAGCCTATTAAATGCCCAACAAATTAGTTTTCACCGCCTTTGTGAGACTTTGAGAAATCGAGGCTCTCGTGTTCGTATTATCATCGATTGAAACACTGGAAACAATAACACAAATCAGGGGAAAAAATCCCAAACCTCCATTAAATATTCAAACAAGAAGAACAATATCTTCCGTAACATAAAATTCGAAAAAAGTTTAAATGGGAACCGAAATCCGTCCTACCAATAAAACATAAAAATACCCCAATATATTATACCAAAATTGAAATTGTATAGATGATCCCATTATTACGGCGGTACGGACACGGGGTGGGTCGGCTTTGCATATAGAAAAGCGATTTTTTATGGAAAAAGTGCAGTGGACTGCGGGCAAGAATTAATGGTGTGAAACTTTCGTGGTATCCCGGAGCCTCGAGCTACGCGTTTCAAATTTATGTACGTCCACGTAGCCGGCGGTAGGTTTTCGCTAGCGAGGCGCCGCTGACCGCTCCGCTTCGGTTTCAAGAATCACCGCCGGCCTTTCGTTTACAATGGTTCACGCATAATGCTTTTATACATTTTTGATACACTTTCATCACACGGGTTTTTCACATAACCTCAAGATGACTAAAACACCCTGATTTACAAATAAATAATCAGTGTCTGACAGGTCAATTGTCATCGCTACTTAACTTTTTTTTTAATGTTCCTTACTGTTTTATTTCCTTTCCATTTATATTGTCTGAGCTAGAGCACAGGCAAGTGTGGTTGTCTAGGCGTGAAAAAAATAAGGGTCAAAAAAAAAACGAAAATGTCTAATAACTCGAAAACCATGAGTTTTTAATGGGTATTTTTTTTTTGTTTTAGGAACAGTTATGACGTACGTAAAGTGTTGACAACTCATTACGCCACATCCTGTATATGTGTCCAATAAATAATTAATCTATACATCCACTTGTACCTAATGTATCAGGTACTATATATTAGGTTGGGGAAAAAGTCTTTTCGCATTATTGTATGTATGAACTTGTAATAAAATCTCTTTGGCTATACTATTTGTATCTGGCTGGTTTTGGTATCATTAAAAGTTTAAATTTTAAAGAAGATAATTCCAAATTCAAATTAGGAAAATGTGTGATTTTTATTTGTTTTTCGTACTGTTAAGATGAGTGAATCTAATGAAGAAATTCGATACATTTTAAAATTTTACTACAAAAAAGGTAAAAATGCAACGCAAGCCGCGAAAAAAATTTGCGATGTTTATGGACCTAGTGCAGTGTCTGTGAGAGTAGCACAAATTTGGTTTAAGCGTTTTCAATCCGGAAATTTTGATGTCAAAGATGCACGTCGCTCTGGTCGCCCTATTACGGATAAAATGGATGCCATTTTTGAAAAAGTGGAGCAAGATCGGCATATCAGTAGTTACGACGTAGCTGAAGAACTGGGAATTGACCACAAAACAGTTTTGGCGCATTTGAAAAAAACTGGGTACACAAAAAAGCTCGATATTTGGGTACCTCACGAGCTCACTGAAAGAAACCTAATGAACCGTGTTCTCATTTGTGATTCTTTATTACGACGTAATGAAACCGAACCATTTTTGAAGAAATTTTTGACCATTTTTGACCTCACACATCTTTAGCCACTCAGCAAAAATTAAGAGAGTTTGGCTGGGATGTGTTAATGCATCCGCCGTATAGTCCTGACCTTGCACCTTCAGATTTCCACCTGTTTCGGTCTCTTCAGAATTCTTTAGGCAGTGTCAGGTTAACATCACGAGAGGACTGCCAAAACCACTTGTCGCGGTATTTTGAACAGAAGCCCCAAAGTTTTTATAGCAATGGGATCATGTCCCTGCCTACAAAATGGCAAAAAGTTATCGAACAAAATGGTACCTACATACTTTAGTTAAATGTAAATAAACTATATTAAAAAATGTTTTGAATTTTCTTAAAAAATGCGAAGAAACTTTTTCCCCAACCTATTATATCAATACTCAATGATATAGTACCTGATACATTAGGAAAATATAAACCGAACCAAAAAGTCGATTGTCAGTTCATCGCAAACCGTTTACGTTTCGCAAGTGGGATTAACCCATGTTTACAAACATTGAACGGGAGGTGTCGATGCGGAAGCGAGGGCGTGGGAATCGACTGCTAATGTACTGACCGCACATTCCGATCGATAGCTCTTGATACTTGAACTAGCGTGATAAGTTTAGCGGTACGGTTCGCAATAAAATAGTAAAACGATAATCTCTTGTGATCGTGGTGCATGATCTAATCTGAGATATTAGTAAAATCCGAGTCCTATTGACACTGCATGTATGTATGTATCTGTGATAACTTTCAAGTGGTTGATTCGATCTTTATCGAATTTGAAATTTGTAAAGATTACATAATTGAATTCGATGGTGGTTGTACCTATGAGTATGTAAAAAGGTCACTTACACATATCATTAATTAGCTTATAGCTACACCACAAACATAAGTTATATAAGTTACAGTGACTGAACGTTTCATTTTAATTATATTTGTTGCTTGGACAACATATGTGATCTGATTGGTAAGTCAAATAATACTTATGGCTTATTGATATCAGAAGTAACTGATATTATTTTCTTTAATTTATACTTTACTAGCCTCTGCCCGCGGCTTCGCCCGCGTGTTATACAAACCAGGGAATATTTGTTTTCCATACAAATTTCAGAACTTAATTGCACGCCTCGTAGAGGTAGTTTTAGAAAAAAAAACGTGTTTTATTATTTATATTATAGTTTATTTGTACCGTATTTTGAGCGAATCTAACCAAGGAATAAAAAAATCCTTAGAAACTTTACTACCCTGTTTAACCCCCTCAGGGGTTGATTTTCGAAATTAGATTAACCTATGCGTTATTCCAGAACCTCAACTATCTACATTCCAAATTTAATCAAAACCGGTTTAGTAGCTACGGAGATACGTGGTAACAAACATTCACACACACAGACTTTCGCATTTATTATATTAGTAAGATTTATAACTAAAATTGGGTTTTCCTTGACCTGTGTCATAAGAGTATGAAATTGCATTTCTAATGTAAACTCTGCGTTGTAGAGTCGAAAATATAGATTGTAGAAGAGCCTCTCAGATATCCAGTAGAGGCGATATAAGATAGATTAAAGTGGAGATTGGGTGTTAATAGTTTCCGTTGCGTTCAACACTGCTGAAGCCGGACACAGTATTATCGCGGCAAAACAAGCAGCTCGTCCGCGCAGGTCGCATTTTCTTTTATTTTTTCCACGTCCTCCTTTTTCCGACCGCGGCCGTGGTCGAAACAGTTTAATGATTTGAAAAACGTGTTCTATCAGCCTTTACTCGGAAACAACCGAAAAAAGCCGACAACAAAGGGTCCAAAGTGCAAATATAGACTCATGGGTGTCGATTTTGCGTGCGTTCGAACGACAAACCAAACAATTTTCGGCTCTAAAGCGGCGTGTTAGAGGGAACGGCTAGTATTTAAAAAAACGCAAATGCGTTTTTTTTGAGTCTACGCACAGATCTCATCGGCAATTTATTATATTTTGTCCGTTCGTGAATTTACGATTATTTGAACGGGACAATGGACGGGTGGCGATTGGTTGGATTTTTCTAACGCCAATAATAAATGTATGGAACGAAAGGGTATGATTAAAACAATCACTCTGAAGAAGGGTTGTGGATATGGTTATTCATGTATTCGGATTATTGATAACAGATGTTTTTCATAAAAGGCCTGAAGTGTCCGAATACGGCCCACAATCATCTTAATTGTAGATCCTTTAAGTAACTGTTAAGAGAGCTGATATTCTAATTAAATCAAAAACAAGCCAAAAGTATCTTTGACCATGACTGCTAGGATACCAGACACAGCAGGAAGTCTATCGTGAGATCTCTGATTTATTTTAAGTATTTTAACTCTTGTTATACTTACCAAGAGTTAAAATTAATTGAGACCGCCGCAAAAGTAGAACCTGCTTACCCATATTTAATGAGATCAGGAGAAATCTTCGTGTTCTTTCTTGATCCTGATATAAGGGTAAGCATAGACCAAAATGATACAACAGATTGCAATCCGGATTTACCAGTCTAAATAAGCTTACAACGTGAACCGACCAAAGTAAAATTTACGATATATTTACATATGCGATAAAAAAATGTTGCAACATTGGTCATCGCGTACTTTAATTAAACCAACCGAATATAATATATACGGACATTTTATGTATGCGGTCAAACGATGAGAAGTAGCTATTGTGGGTGGCGGTAACATTTGTCATAATCGGTACTATGATACGGAAACAGCAAGAATTGTCAAAACTTCGAGAAGTGAGTTTATTGTGAGTTTGCGTCTCAGTCGGTCACACGCCCGTCGAGCCACCGAAGTCGTTTAATTCTCTGCAGTTATCCGATAGGCTTTTCTTCCTTGTTTATTACGTGCAAATTGCAGTCTACAGTACAGACTCTGCACTAGACAGTCGAGATTAGTTTCAATCCTATCCTACTTTTTACTTTTATTACAAAGGAAGGTATAGATATATGTAGTTTTTTACCCATAAACATCGTAACGGTTGATATTCATGCAATTTGGAAATAATTGCTATAATAACGCATAGGCTACTTTTCGTACGTGCCATACGAGCCAAAGCTCGTTATTCGAACGTTGATAACTTATTTAAAACATACAAGTAATACATTCTGAAAATGAAAAAATAATAATTTTGTAACACGAAATAAAAAAACGGATTATGCAGAAATATGATGATGGGACAGTTAATTATCCTATCTAAGTAAAGCTGATGCTCTAAGCACCTTGCTGATCCATCTACCTAGATAGTAGTTAGAAGCATTTCCGATTATTTTGTACTGTCAATCGCTGATAATTCACAGTTGAGTAAACTTCTGAACGAAAAGCGACTGGCGATCGAGTTTTCTGTGACTTTAACGAACAAATAGTAGCACCGTATCGGACGTATAGGGGGGTTTGACTAGAAAAATAGGATTATTAATTAATTGTATTTTTGTGCGTGACGTTTAATATGCACGCGTCGTCTCGGGGGTGCTCTAATGTTCTCTATTTATAATGTTACGTTCGAGGGATGATCTATGCGGACTGGTTATGGGTAAGTACATTCGCTAGCTAAGGTCATTGCACTTTCGTTTGTTTATTTTATTTATTTAATACTTCCGCACAAACACTGTACACTCATTATTATACTAGTCATCCTGAGCGTGCACAAATATGGTGTGTTCTGTTTATGTGTAAAAAAACTATTGGCTTCAGCCACGAAAACTTTAGATGTAATAAAAACCTTTGTCAGAATATAAGTTTTGCATAATAACAAATAAATAATGCTGGTCATTTTTCACACAGCATCATCTAGCCCCAAACTAAGCAGAGCTTGTATTATGGGAACTACATGACTGATATACTACTTATATACTTTTGTGTATATACATACATATTATACATAGAACATAATATTTTTTATGTGTCATTCATTCTTATTCCAATTCAATGCCGAGGTCCAGTTTCTATGAAAGCCAAATAGCGAGATACCGTTTGGATCTGGGTGATGTGGTACCACGGTACTCGTAGTTCCTGATACCCACGACACAGGGAATCCTAATGTTGAGTCAAGACTATGTACGTATCTGTTGGGCACTTTATTACTATTATCTGACACGTTTATTTTATTAATATTGTTCACTTGTTTCTATGTATGTAGGTCTGGTACCATGTTCCTACGAAATGGATCAACCGATTGTGATGTGCTCTTTGCAATCGGTTTGTTTGATTTCAAAGAAGGTTTTTAGGTAGGTTTTATTGTTACTAGGAAGGGCTGCAACATGATGGCGGATGGAACATAAGTCGTCGGTTTTTAATGTACTGAAAATTCTAGGACATATTTACGACTATACCACGTACTTTACTATTCTCCTACTCTATATAATATACTGGTCTATGCCCACGGCTTCGCTCGCGTGGTACACGGATAAAAAGTAGCCTATGTGTTATTCTGATGTCTAAGCTATATTACTGTAAAGTTTCATCAAAATCCGTTCAGTTGTTTTTGCGTGAAAGAGTAACAAACATCTATCCATCCTCACAAACTTTCGCGTTTATAATAGTAGTGGGATAAGATTTTATAATTTCCGTAAAATTACTTGTCGTTTTTGTCGCAGCATAGTACTGCTGCTGAAATTGTTAATTGCTGTTGAATTGACAGCAATCAATGAATACAAAATAAAAAAAATCGTATGTTTTTTTTTGCATTTATAATCCCCCCGCCATCGACAGGGAGGCGTTATAGGCAAAACAAAAATATCTGGGGTCAAACAGTTTTAAAATTCAGCAACACTCACTCCTCACCTTCTGCCGGAAACAACAACAATATTACCGAAGCGAATGGCCGAAGAGCTAGAGACAGTGGAAACGACAACTTACATAGAAAACAATAGACTAAACAAACACGCTCACGTCAGAAATCCCCGTAAGATCCTCAGATCCATAATCAGTACTCAGATCAGGATACCAAGCAGGGGGTAGTCAGAGACACACCGTACCTCTGTCTCACACTAAAGCGCATGAAAGGTGGGGCGCACAATTCACCACGCTAGTTATTTCGAATAAGTATATGCGTTTGCCAAAGAGGTTGTATCATAATAATATTAATGATGCTGGTAATTTTTCACACAGCATCATCTAGCTCCAAAGTAAGCAGAGCTTGTGTTATGGAAACTACATGACTGATATATACATACATACTATACATGAAACACTCAGACAAGAGACAAATATTTGCAGATCATACAAACATTTGTCATGCAGCGTTAATTGAACCTGCAACCATCTTCTTCTCAGGCGGACCTTAGCCCACTGCGCTACAGAGTATGTTTGTTAATATATCTCCGAAACGGCTTCATTATCATCCTCATCTTGCCTTTCTGCATCCACTGTTGGGTATAATCCCCCTCTTTATAACGCCATTCTTTCTGATCCCTTGCGATTCTCATCCACTGATTCCCGGCCACGCTGACGATGTCGCTCGACCATCGGTCGGGTGGTCTGCCTCTCGATCGCTCAGCCTCTCTTGGCCACCATTCAGTAACTGCCTTCATCCATCGTTTCAAAGTGATCCTTGTAATTTTAATGAATAAATGAATTTTGACTTTGACTTTGGCCATCATTCCTTCTAGCTTAGTGTCCTGCCCATGTCCATTTCATCTTTGCGTCCATAACTTAAGTACGCCGTCGAATCTCGACGTTGGGTAAGGTGGCGCTCCAAACGGCTAATTCGATTGAAATGTGGTTTGTAATAGATTTTTCAATGATTGTCTTCAAGGATGGTTCTTAGATAGATTTTATTATCATAAAACGCTAGAGAGCACTGCAATAGATTAAAAACACGTTTCAAAATTTTGCATATATGAAATAAGCTACAAGTAGCAGCACGATGATTACCCAAGACAACGGTATAATCGACGGAAGAGAAACAAAAAATATTTATTTCTCTCTCTCTCTTTTGTCGGTAATACGGCTAACATTTTAGTATTCCTTTTCACCATAAAGTTGCCTTGAAGCAGCTTACAGCTAGCGCTTACAGCGGCCGCCTATTCTAACATTTTAATTTAAAATTTAATGTTTTGATGTACATTTATGACCTTGGTGTACATTCATTGATTGATTCCCACGATGCAGTCGCATCCAGCGTCTCTACATCTTTGTTAATTTAAATAATTAAATGAATACCGCTGCAAAGTCCGTTTCTCCCGCGGCCGTCGATCCGGGATCAGCTGATCAATATTAACAATCGGGACCACTTCGGGATTTTTCCCGAAGTGGGCAACTCGGGAAAAATCCTCGGCAACACTTCATCCGTGATTGGGACGGGCCGAAGTCATCAGTTCACCGTCAGTATGAATCAAGCGTTGGCCGACTTGCGCGGTTGCTATTTTTACCCGCGAAGGCAGAAGCCCTTTTTTTTAATGAAATAGACTTTAATTTGAACATAATCTCACATGATGGTAAATTATGATATGGCCGACGATGGAGCATGAAGGTACAGAAGATACCTGTTCACTCTGGGTCTTTGCCTTGAAGATACAGGTTATAGGTTATATAAGACTAGCTTCTGCCCACGGCTTCGCCCGCGTGGTACCCGGATAAAAAGTAGCCTATGTGTTATTCTGATTTATAAGCTATATTACTGTAAAGTTTCATCAAAATCCGTTCAGTAGTTTTTGCGTGAAAGAGTAACCAACATCCATCTTCATAAACTTTCGCGTTTATAATGGTAGTAGGATATTGTTTGTTAGTTTGTTTGTTTGTCTGATACCATTTATCTCCGAAACATTATCGGATTGTAATCCGGTATCTTGTAATTGATTTGCATGTCTTAAAAGATGGTTCGTATCTACGAACGTATCTAGGTTTGATTGCTATAAGACACTAGAGGGCGCTGCAATCCTTATCCTCCCCTTAAAAGGTTCTGTCATCGGTTAACCGAGTTTTCAGGTATCTAAGATCTTTAAGGTTCCTAGATACCTGAAACACTGGTACTTAAATTTAAAAAAATTGTAAAGCAATTCGCCAAATTAAGCCAAAAAATCGGCAATAGACAAACTGTATCATACATCTTACCCCAAATAGATATACCAGTTCTCGTGTCTCGAGTAAAAAATGTCTTAAGCGAATCCTGTTTGACAACAAAATCTCTTCTAGAAAAACCTGAATTATATAATCAAATTCAATCAAAATAAATATAGTACAAACAAACCCAGACGAAAGCAAACACCAACTTTTCAAACCTATTAAAATAGAACATGTGCGGAGTTAATGACCAAAAGCCAACATCGAAGAAACAGTGCAAAACTACAAAAGCCCGAAGGACGAAATTCGCGTGCAGCCGACCAGATCAAAAGAGACCAGACTACTCAAAAAGTAGACGAAACGAGCCGCGCCATTTTAACGCCAAACGTCAACTACTTTCCATTTTGAATTTCACCCTAAATCGCGTTCATACCAAGTGAGAGCTTAAAACTAATACATCTGGGTGGCGTGTGGGGTGGTGTAGGTGAGGGGCGGAGGGGGAGAGGGGGGTCAGGTCTCTGTTAATTATTCACATTTTAATTTACGAAGCCCGGCATCGCTGGCCAGTCCCGGGGAAAAATGTCTTGCAATCCTTCGACAGTTATTATAGTAATGTGTGTAGATCTCGGCCGCCGTTTGAAGTTTCATCTCATGTCGGCGGAGGGGGTAGTTTTGTGCGACTTTCTATAGCTCATTTGATTCCAAGATACGAGTGCTGAAGGCTGTATGAATTTTAATTTCAATGAATTGGAACAAAACACGTTTTCTTTGAAAGGGTTCGTCGCTTACAATACCATTGGGGGAGACGTTCTCGGTGGCGCGGCGCGCGTTCGATTCCGGCTGCGGGACAAATGCACTGCAGATATTTTGTTCCGGGTCTGGGTGTAGTGGTACCACGGTACTCATAGTTCTTGATGCCCACGATACAGGGAACCCTAGTGTAGGGTCAGGACTATGTGTGTCAGTTGGATGTTTTTATTTATTTATCTATAAATTATCTGATTGAAATGCGGCTTTGCAACGAAATTTGTATGACTTCAAGGATGTTTCATAGATCGATTTGATCATCAGACGTCATTAGGGGTAGCTGCAAAAAAAATTGACGTTTTGAGGAGGTGGCTAAAGATCGTTCGTCGTGACACTTTCTTGGCGAAGGCCTATATGTGGCAGTGGAATTCTACAGGCTGATAATTAACATCTTACACCCACTTCACGTTCCCCAAAGAACAAAATAACAAATCTTTATTCGATAATCTGTATTTAGATTGTGTAAAAGCCAAAGAGCAACCGAAAATGTAATGCCAATTTGCAAATCGCTTCCCAAATGGGAACGGAATAAAAAGTGTTTGATGCTCATATCATCTGAATATTGAACACACCTTCCCTGCAACGTCGGTCTGTACATTATTCAAACAACATCGAGAACAGAATGCAACCCCAAACGTATTAGAGCATTACTTTCTGACGCATGCTTTGCATACTTCAAACCTTGAAATGCAACCCTCCCTTTCTTATAAATGCTGTTAGAATGAGACGGGGGTACAGTTTCTATTCGATAGAAATGAGAAAAAGCGATCACAGCACAGGCACGATTGTCATCTAAATAATTCAAGCATGTATCCCGTTTGCTTACACGTTCGCATTTTGCAAGACGGAACGTGATCCGTATCGCGCCGCGGTAAGGTACGTTTCGGTCGGTGTTATACTGCGTTTGTTCTGTTATGGAGTTTTTACAGGCTGTTATACGAAATGTCGATTCGGATCGAGGGGGTCGCGATGAGGTCGCAAAAACAATGAATGCGGATCGTAAAGCTGGAACGACAAGATGCGGTGCGATAAGGGTGGCTAATAACCCGTCCGGCCCGATCATTGCGGCTGAGACACGAGGTGGATGTAGTCTTTGTGTGCTGATGAGATGCGGGTTGAATTACGATTGGCACGTTCGTTTTTGACGTTTTTTACCGTTGACGATCCTCGTCAAGCATACGATATGGAGAGATTAAACAGCAGTAACTTTGTTTTATATTTCAAGATAGGATTATGAAATTACTGATGCGACATGCAAGCTTTTAAGAACGATTTGACGCACAGCGTGTTTTTGGTCTGTATTAATAAACCGATAAATCACTATCGGACCACTCTTCATTGCAAAAAGGTTAGATGGAAGAAAATGCTAATTCGCATTAAATTCGCCTATGTACTTGTTTTATCATATGCAGTAAAGCATTATCTATCTATCTATCTTCGTAATATAATCAGCAATATAATCTATAAGGGCCCTTACAAACTGAAGCGTCGGCGTCGGCGGTGGCTGTACTTACATTCACGTGAACTTTGACAGGCATTTTCCTTTGATCGCGACCGCCAGCACATAAGTTTGACCGGGTCCCGAGTGAACGCGCGATGTCACCTCATACGTGCGACCAGCCTAATCGAATCACAAGGCATAGAATATTCAAAGATCCACACTACATTGCTTTGCCTAAAGACATAATCAATTTTTGGCCGGTGTCGGTACGAGACACAATAAATTTAACAGTATAGACAAAAGTCTGTCGTATCTTTTGAGCAGAAAAATACTAATATTATTGGTCAAAATGTTTTACAATGAAGAGCTGGTAATAATAATATGCAGGTTAAAGTAGAAGCCAATATTTTTATAATATCACAAAAGTATCAACCTCGACGGGACTCGAGATTAACTTCGAGATTGAGATCGTGACTTTAACTATTAAATTTTTCCATACAAATTGTTGTATGAGCATTTCAGGAACAGTATAATAATATTTAGTTTCGGGTTTACTTATTAACAGTTAGTTGTCAGACAGTTAGAATATATTGAAATCAATATTACGTTTCCATTTTTTTATGATATCCATGCTAGTATTTGGTAGATTAAATTCTGCAAACACACAAACAAGACCGAGTGTCTTTACTGCTCGATCAATGTACTGTGTCACAGAGAAAATTTACATATTTTTGCGTTGGACGTGTTTTCAAAGGATAGATGCGAATTTCAAAAATACGCGAGTCACACACACTCATTAAGTTTGGAACACGTAAGGAACCGACTGAATGCTAATTGATGAACTGGAGCGAGAATGCGCAGACGAGACATGCGATCGAATTTCCTTTCTGAGGCACTAATTACATACATCCTTTAATTAAGTTTCTATAGCGTTATCTGTACAGAGGAGTGAATAGTAGAGAAAGAAATAAAAAAAATGTATATATCCTACGCGTCTATCCTACTACTATTATAAACACGAAAGTTTGTGAGGATGGATGTTTGTTATTCTTTCACGCAAAAACTACTGAACGAATATTGATGAAACTTTACAGTAATATATTTTATGCATCAGAATAACATATAGGGTTTTACTTTTTATCCGGGTACCACGCGGGCGAAGTCGTGCGCAGAAGCTAGTAATTAATAATTAAAAAAAAAACAACAATTGTCAGCTTACTTAGACGTAAAACTGAAATAAACGTAAACTAAAAATGCCCCGGTAGGCACAGGTAGTTGGGCATTTTAAATTTACAAAATTTATAATTGTAGCCCTCCCTCCTACTTGGTCTACTCAGAGACACCTCAAAACACTAACTGATGGTAAATGCCGCCGAATTTTTAATTCTAGAGCGTGCCGGTTTCCTCACGATGTTTTCCTTCATCGGTCTGAGCCCGTGTTAATGCACATACATTTTTCGAGTGGAAAGACTCTGGATCGGAAGTCAGGGTACCCCGCCCATGCACTAGGCCGGCAAACACGAACCGATGATAGGCTAAGCATCATAGAGACATCCAATAAATAAAAAATAAATAAATAATGTTGCAAATTTTTCACACAGCATCATCTAGCCCCAAACTAAGCAGAGCTTGTATTATGGGAACTACATGACTGATATACTTTTTTTGTAAATACATACATATTATACATAGAAAACACCCAGACCCGAGACAGACATTAGCTAATCGTACAAACATTTGTCCCGCAGCGGGAATCGAACCCGCAACCTTCTGCGTCTCAGGCGGGCCTTCGCCCACTGCGCCACAGAGGTCGCAGTGGGCGAAGGATAAGACTATGACGATGACGATACTTAAGTATCTGAATCGTCATAGTCTTATCCTATATGACGATTCAGATGTAACAGCCTTTAGAATGCTGACCGCAAATAAAGCATCGCATCTCCTCACCTGAGCTAATCTTTGCCGGAGGTTGCATGGGGCGTCTGGGGGTGGGTATGGTGTTAATTATACGATTTTCTTTGAAATAACTTAATAAATATTGGATAAGGCCCACCCCTGACTGGCCCTCTAATGAGAGGGTTCATTCGCGACTATGTGTTCACGGTTGGTTTATCTCGATCGTACAGGGTTGTTTTTTCTGAAAACGAATGAGTTTTTGATGTTTTTTCATATACTTCGAAGAATCTTATACTATGTTAGGTAATGTCGGAGATGGACGAATAAATGCTTCGAAATTTTTATGTTTTTTTTGTTTCAGGTCACCGTAACGAATGGACAATATTAAACTTTTTTTTGTGTTTTAATAAAGTGTGATAGTAAAGTCTGAAATAAAAATTATTGAATTTTATTGAATAGCTCGTGACTTAAAAAAATACATAGGCATCTTTTTATACAAGCAATAAAAATATGTGGGAAAAGCCGTAGGCAAAGGCTTGTAAAGTTTATGTGTGGTGTGGCTTCTTCATGATTTTTTGATTGGTAACCATTATGAGGTTTTGATTTTATGCACGTCAGACAAATCTAGCAGCTATCGAATACCCCGTTTCAGCACAAACATTCCATCTAACAATTACGTACATTTCTACAATTTACAATCTTATAATTCGCGACTATGTGTTCTTAAATAAAAATCTGTATAACGTATTTAACTAATATCCTTAAATAAATAAATTAATAACGTTTTTTGTAAATACATACTTATTATACATAGAAAACACCCAGACCCGAGACAAACATTAGCTTATCGTACAAACATTTGTCCGCGGGAATCGAACCCGCAACCTTATGCGTCTCAGGCGGGCCTTCGCCTACTGCGCCACAGAGGGCCACTGCCCGCGGAGGGCATACCATCACACAGAGGTCTTTACCTAGTTGGGATAACTATGTTGTCCCAATCAGCAATAGTATTAATTAAGTATCTTAACTGTTGTACAATTTGATATATTTGTGACGTCTGTTACCGAATAAAACTTGATCTTATCTTATCTTATAATTACTCTACGTTTTTTTTGTTATCTTGTGGTGTAAAATAAAGTATTTTCATTCATTCATTAATTCATAACAATAATCACAAGTTAAAGTTTGAGAAGTTTTGGTAAAAACATCGCCTTACTATCGGTTAAGCAGTATTGGAGAAAAATGGTAATAGACAAATACGCGATCTCTTTCACCAAACGCACATACGGACTAATTGGGTCACGAATACAAACTAAATTTTGGTAAGTCGACCTGCATCACAAAATGCAAAACCAGACGATTAAATCATCGTTTCGATACATCTTTTTTTAACAAGCATACGTCTCGCGTGTCCGTAAGCGATTACCTTGACTCGCGCGTTGCCGACCCTGAGACATGACGCGTGAAAAGTCTAATCCGCGTGTATTTTTAACGTGCTTGTAACTCAGCAAATACCTTCAAGAGATTATAGCACACCCGAGTCAGAAACTTAAGGGCACATCACGAGACGATTTTGCGACAACATGCGATTCTGGGCCGATTAAACAGACTCAAGACACAGTAGCCGCAACGTCACCTGCGTACGAAATACGAACACGGACATAACCGCAACGCCTAGAAATAACCAGGAAACCGGGAACAGACGTTTGCCTTTGCGGGGTGCCCACTGGATGCACGGCAGGATACGTGCATTCTCGCTGTCAGGCGAAAACACACGACGCACACACAGCGGGCAGGTCTACTACGTATTTGTACGTAAGAGCTGCCCGCTTAGTATGACCCAAGACAAAGTTTTGACTACGAAAAAGAAGACGAAAACTGTTTCCGTCGCCTATTCTTTCAAACAAAAGAGAGGGACTAAATATTTTTAGTCTTCTCGGCGGTAGAAAAAAAACGTTGTCACGGGTCTTCATGGTAATCAAGCAGGATTCAAATCGTGCGAGGGTAAAACTAGGTAATTATGTTTTACTTTCCAATTCACGAAAGTCACAGGGGTAAAACTTTATTTTTTTTGATGTATTTAAAAATTACATCAAAAAAATTGACGACGATAGAGAAGATAAATTTACTACAGTTTTTGTGTGTTGTGGAAAAAGATATGTTGTGTTGGTAGTGCAGATAATGATTAAAACAAAATTAATAATATGTAGTGATTATGTAACGCACATTTTTAAATACATCTAGATAATTGATAGTTATATTTAAATACTAAGGACATAATTTTACATAAATAAAAGTAAATAAAAAATATATATATAAACACATATATATTGCTCAATGTATGCTTTATGCATGTAGTTTACTTCTATTTGAAGTAGCTAGTTTACTTAATATTTTTTTCTCTTATTTTGGTAATCAGCCAAACGAACTACCGCTCCACTCTTCATTACAAAAAGGTTAGCTGGAAGAAAATGCTAATTAGCATTAAGTTCGCCCATGTACTTGTTTTATCTTGTGCAATAAAGCATTTTCTATCTATCTCAATCTTTGCCTTCACCGTTTCGAGTACACATGTATGTGTCTTGATAATGATAATGACTTTCACGTATCCTTCCCAGCCTCCGTATGATGAAACGTCAAGCTCCCCCGTATCCCGTGACTAATCGCACTTGTTTACACTTCACCGACACGCGACCGTTAGCGTAAGTTAGCGTAAGTTAGCCTCGAGAGCGAATAACACTAAATCCAGACTAAGTTCCTGCAGCCGGCTATTTATTTTGCAACTTTTCTCGCTAATGCCACTTAGGGCGCTCGAGATTGGAAAATCGAAAATGTTGCATCACAACTTTCACAGATTCTAAGATCACTTTTGGAACTTTAGAACGAAGATAAGCGGTGTTATTTACCCGCGACGATGGGAGCTTGTATATGCGTTTGCAGTTTTTGTTTGTCTGTTACGATTTATCAGGAAATCAAACGGCATATACGAATGAAATTGTGCTTTTTGCAATCTATGTATGACTTCAATTATTGTTCTTAGATAGATTTTTTCACTAGATGGCATTGCAATAGACTATGGCAAAAAAGGGTAAGAATTTTATAATTTAAAATGTTAGACATATTTCGTGCCAAACTAAAATGTGGGAAAGTGTCGAACAACATTGAAATGGATGAAATGAAATTACATTCACATCTATGTCGACTCTAAATTTGTTCAACTGCTTTACATTTTATGTTGAAAAGTATTTAATACTTTTGCTAGTCTATTTTTCATTTCATTAGCTGATTTGAAAGCTAGCAATCATTCGGTAGCTAATGAGCAGACAGAATAGGTTTGCACATTATTTTTCGAGACACTGCAGCGTTTTCTAGAAATATCAGAAATTTCTTCCGGGTTTTTTTAATGCCCCCAAGCTGGCAGACAAGCATATGGTCCACCTGTTCGTAAGCGGTTACCGTAGCCCGTGGACGCTGGCAACACCAGAAATATCACACGCACGTTACTAAAGAACCTCATACTCCAGTCACTTGGGATCACCACAGCTGGGAGATAATCCCAATAGTGTTCGTGGAAATGACCATCGGTATCTAAACAGAATCAAAGTCAATGCAACAACCTAATCTTGTAGACTCCTATACAAACATCTGGAGGGTCCGCAAACACGCGGTCTGGAACACACCGCGCAGGACAAGACAGTGATGCGAAATGGTCCAGACTAATATTGACTATATTATGTTGTAGATCCATTTCCGTATCCGTACTTTCCTACGGGCCGGATGAGCCGTACTCCAACTTCCGGTCCGAAGGTCGTGGGTTCGAATCCGGTCTTGAACCAATGGAATGCGGTTAACCGTACGTAAAATTTATGTGCGCATTAACACGTGCTCAAAACGGTGAAAGTAAACCTCGTGATAAAACCGGCATGCCCTAGAACTAAACATTATAAGGCATACGCCATCAGTTGGTGTTACAATAAGTGGCCATGGGCTTGCAGCTTGTTACGCGGAATGCTACCTGCTATGCAAGATGTGGGCATGTGCCGAATATTTAAGGACGTGGACGTGACTACTCAACTGGGTAAACTTACGGATCACTGAGTATAGATCTGAAGATGTCGACCATGGAACACAGTCGTGGGAGTGTTTGTTTGTTTGTTATAGACAACCATATTGTGAGCGCACGCAGATAAAGCAGCCAATCAGCGCTTTTTCTTCCGTACGTATCTTTACCAAAAATAATATATTAAAATAATCAAAGAAAAAAAATATTCGCTTATTAAAAGCTACACTGGCTTTTAATAAGCGAATATTTTTTTTCGAATCGGTTCTGTAGTAGCCGAGGTGACCCTACTACTAACAAAAAACAAATTTAACCATTTTATGATATTAGTCTGTCTGTCTGTTTTCTTCTATATCGGTCCGTATAAAGTGTATTCTATACTCTGTAAGTATTCCATTATTATTAGGTAATATTTACTTTTGTTAAACTTGACGATACAAAGTGTTCAAAGAGATCCCGACAGTCAAAACAAATGAAACTAAACAATTCCGAACAATCATCCGTATTAGCGGACATAGCTGCAAAATCCAGCACATCACTAGACTGGACAGACTGAGTAAACACTGGATACTGTATAAGTGATTATGGTGTAATGTGTCCGATTATGGATTACCGCTAGTCCGTCTGTTGGTATAGACCAAGTCTGCAAATAAGTTTGCCACTGCTGTAAACATTCAGCTCGAGTGGACTCTGATGTTTTCAATAGATTACAATGGCGAAGTTAAGTCGTGTTTTCAAAACATGCTGACTATAAACACGCAGAAGAGCGACACGTAAACTAATTTGACGGGAGTAACATTCTTGCCATCTCTTTTTTTCGTGCACTATCTGTAAATGAAAGCAATAGTTTAAATTAAGCTTAGTTAGGGTACACGAGAAAAAAATCCTAAGTCACCAAGGATCCGCGAAATTATGTACATTTAACATTGAATTGTGAAAGGGTTTTGTTGAGTGTTCTGTTACCTTAAAAGTTTAGGAGCCGCTGTACTAGAGAATCGGCGCCACTCTCCTTAGTAAGTATACATATAAGGCTGTGCTTATATTTCTACGAAGTCGAACAGGGTCAAGTGACCACGATTAATAAATAAATAAGTGCTGGTCATTTTTCACTCATCATCTAGCCCCAAAATGTATTAGGCATGACATAAAATGACTGATATATTACTTATATATTTTTTTTTGTAAATACATAAATTGTATTTACAAAACATTTGTCCCGCGGCGGGAATCGAACCAGCAACCTTTTGCGTCTTAGGCGGGCCTTCGTCCGCTGCGCCACAGATGACGATTAGTCAATGCAATAAATATATTCATTCATTCATTCATTCAAGGCCCGCGCGGTGGAGTGGATCATCTTGCGGTTATAAGGTTGTCAAAGTTCGTGTCAGTGTGGATCCTTTCATGCAGTTGCTACTGCATTATCTGAACGCTACCTTCAGGCAACGTCAGGGGGGTTCATAAACGTAAGATATTGTTTAGCTATAAGCGATTAAGCTAGTAGACAAGTTAATTTTTCATAATTTATTAGACCATAAATGTCAAAAAAACGATTACAGAAAATTTATAAAAAGTCCAAAATGGAATTTTGTCACTCATTTGATTACACTTAGGAGTGATTTTTTTCACAAAATGTATATGGGACTCCTTCCTACCCATAAAAAAAGAATCATTCAAATCGGTTCACAATTGGCGAAGATATCGCGTAACATACATACGAATTAAGAACCGCCTTTTTTGAAGTCGGTCTATCGTCGGTTGTTAATTATTAAATCGTGATATTCGCGATACGTTGGCAGTCTTAAGTTTCTATCCTGCTGGTACTCTATCGTCAGATCTACACTTGCTTACGTTATTTTGCTAACTCAGGGTGACACTCTTTCAAATAAAAAAACAAAAGAAAAATCGCTCACAAAAAATGTTTCGGTGATTCCATGTTTCTAAGTTTTACGGGAGAAATAGCAATCCCTCAGGAATATAACTTTTATGGGAATTCAATATCAATCTGGGTGTTGTACTACTACTGCACCGTAGTTCCTGCTACCACGACACAGGGAATCCTAAAGTGGGATCAGGACTACGTGCATGTTACGTGTTAAAAAGAAATCACTTGATCACTTTTTGACAAGTCCACGGGTGGTCTACGACGCGGGGTTCAATCAAAAAACAGATTTATGTAGAAAGAACGCCAGACTGCTTATCAATTTCTAATTCCAAATCGTAATTAGAATGAGCATGGAGTTGCGAGGGGCGCAGGGCACCGCAGGCCGAGCCTCGTATTAATATTATCACGTATCCGGACCTCAGAGCTCGCTGGAAGAATTTTTAATGGTATGCTTTAATTATTTTGCCTCTGGCCGTCCACGGACGCCGTTCTAAGTTCCATTCACATCAGAGTATACATTTTTAGTCGACCGGAGCGCCTACGCGCTGAATTATTAAACGCCTTGCCGAAAACTGAAAATTCCCAGAGATCACTGCTCACGTGTATTAATGCGTGCATTTTAAGAGAGGTATTCCAGTAACCGTTTGTACATTATGAAGAGCTAATTAACTGGGACGAGCGCCATTAATAATGTAGCAGAGGTGCGCCTAGTTCGAATTCATCATCCCACTGAGGAATCCCGAAAAACAACACCATCTAGCCATAGATAATACAAAGCGCGGTTCACCGTAAAGTGAATAAGGCAAGCGATGTAAAAAATCTTAATTCAAATTAAATCTTACCCGGAGCACAAAGACAAAGGGCGCGGCAACAAAAATGTAATATGATTAGAAACAAATTACACACGCGCTGGCACGATAAGTCCGCCCGCCGTCCGCTAACCAACCGCCCCCCGCACGGCCACTTTGCCTTTGTCCGGCCACTTTCTTTGTATATCGTACCATTTTCATGCAAAATTTAATTTCGTTTTCAAGACTCGCGCGGAATGATATTACCTCGGCCGCAACCGACCGCCGTTTGTAATTTCATTCCTCCTCAAGTGTGTGTGGACATCGTGCCTTTTTCATCACATTCCCTCTCGGTGGCTGGTCACAGCGGCCACCGTACGGTCGCGTTTCGTTTATTGCGGTTCGGAATTAAACGTCGGATTGCGCTACGTTAATTGCTTAACAAAACTACCTTCACCCGTGTTGTTTTATCGGCGCGCTCTCTTTTGGATACCTCAGTTTGGTTTACTGCTCTTTTACACTCGTGAATTCAGTTTTGTTCATTCCGCAACGGTTCCAAGCGCTAAAAAAACCTTGTCGTTTTTCTTTCCCAACCCCCAACAGCTAGTCCGTGTTTCGAACCCGCCGTTAACCGATATTCCCTAAACTCTTAATAAAAGCAACAAGTTGTTTGGACAGTATCATGTCATGTTAAGGCACCCCGATAAAATTGTCGAAAAAAGGATTCAATAAGTGCACCCTCTTACAAGAAAGTTCCTAACCCTTTAAGGAGTCGGGCAACCCCAATTTGTTATCGATAGCTGTAACACAGTCCGAGTCAAGGGCGCTCCCTGCTTCCCTGAGGTGAAGGGATAAAAAAGGGATTCTTTGTGTGTCTACCCGCAAATCGGTGCGGTGCGCGCTCAATGGGGGGCGATTACGCAGCTTAAACTCAAACGTGAGAAGAAATCTTCTTGGACATTTTATTCGGGATATTTGACGGGGATTATGGGTTCACCGATGGAATATTTATAAGGTTAAAGAAGTTTTTCTGCTTCAATGTGATCTGGGTGTCTGAATGATAAGCATATTAAATGCCTTTGTCATTCCCGATTTACATTAAAAGCATAAGCCTGAGAATGGTATCTAAGTAGTATTTCAGTCATTTTTGCATAATATACATAGAAAACGCGGGTCTGTGTGTTTTCTATGTATGTATTTACAAAAAAAAAGTATATATGTAGTGTATCAGTCAAAAAGTTCCCATAATACATGCTCTGCTTACTTTGGGGCTAGATGATGCTGTGTGAAACTGTCCAGCATTATTATTACTATTATTCCGTGTTGGCCTAGTGGGCGATACCCCGACTTCTAATCTGGAGGTCGTGGGTTCGAACCCGGTCGTGCACCAATGGATTTTTCCACTCGAAAAATGTATGTGCGCATTAACACGTGCTCAAAACGGTGAAGAAAAACATCGTGATGAAACCGGCATGCCCTAGAACCAAAAATTCGAAGGGATGTGTCAATAGTTAGTGTTCCAATAAGCGGCGATGGGCTTGCAACCTGTCACGTGGAATGCTTACTACATGCAAAACGCGGGCATGTACCAAATGTTATGTTTGGACGTGCCTCTGACTACCCCCTACTTGGTATCCTCAAAGATCTACTCACTGAGTATGTATCTGAGGATGTCCACCATGGGGAAGACAGTCGTGAGCGTGTTTGTTTTTTGTTTGTTTTGAAAAAACTGTAGATGCAATTCTGATTTAGAAACTGGGTAAATTGTTTTCAGTAGACCTTTACTTCGACCAGACCCAAATGCAACAGATGAAACGACAATCAATTCACGTAATACATTGCGCCCAAAATAACTCCAAACATTTCCTCTCAAGGAATCCCGAGCACCCATCGAGCGGAATCCCGCACCGCAAGTCAATCTTGCACACGCTGTCGCGTAGGGCGTTTCCAAAGGCGCCGGCACACACCGGATTAACCGGCGAAATGGCTAAGCTAACCGGATCAAGGAAGCCCGCGAATCAATCACGGAAGAGGGAAGAGAAGATGCTTTGTTTAACTTGGCTTTCATTAGTCATTAGGCTGCCAAGAATACGGAGTGGTACTAGGCGATCGATAGAGCCAACTTTCTTATGTTATTTGGAAGCAAACAAGCTTGATGGTATGGTAAGCTGTTACCGTCGCCTATTGACCAAAGATGAAACATTGGTAAATCTAACAATGTATAAAGACCCGCGGCCCCATGGCCGTGTTGGCCTAATAGGCGGTACCCCCATTTTTTCCACTCAAAAAACTAATGTGCGTATTAACACATATTCAAAACGGAAGGAAAACATCGTGAGGAAACCGGCATGCCCTAGAATCAAAAATTCGAAAGCAAGGGCCGTCAGTTAGTGTTCCAATAAACGGCGATGGGCTTGCAATCTGTCACATGTACTGCCATGTGCCAAGACTACCCCCTACTTGGTATCCTCAAAGATCTACTCGCTGATTATATCCATCATGGAGCATATAGACGTGGGCGTGTTTGTTTTTAAGAAGAACTGTTTTTTACATTTTCATCTAACGTATAATCAGGGGCTAGATGATGCTGTGTAAAAAAATGACCAGATTATTTATTTATTCAGGCCGTTTTCCGCTCACGTTCCAATTCCAATAGATTCTAATAAGATTAGTGTTGTCGCACCGTTTCCAGATAAAATAGTTCGTGGTCTATAATTGGGGTTCAGGACACACCGTCCCTGACAAAGGATAATGCGTTCTATCGTTTTCTCACAGGGTTCGTTTCCCATCACTCAAGATAACATCGGTCATCACTCGCATGACTAGACGATATCGACTTGGAAGGTGACGTTTTGGTTTTGCAACAGCGATTTCGGTCTTCGCCGGACATGTTTTAGGTTGATTTCAGAGTGGCTCGTTTCTGGATAGTTTTCTCCGATCGGGTAAGGTTTACAAATTGGATCGGTCGCGGGTGAATCAGGGTAACCCAGTAATTGAGACTTAGAGGATAATTCGGTGCGTATCGGCGGCGGTTAAAGGATTACGCAGCAATGTATTGCTATCTATTGATCTCGCGTCGCTGGGGTTCAAGCGATTTGTTGACAAATTGCGTGGTTTTGAGACTGTTTAGTAGTAATTTGTCTTTTTCGGGGAAAATAAGTTACATTCAATTTATTTATTTATTTACACTTCCGCACAAACAATATAGTGCTAGGAGGACTTAATGCTAAAGCATTTTCTACCAGTCATCCTGGGCGTTCAAAAATATGGTTTGGCGTGTCCAGTATGACAGTTTGTTCATCGTTATATGTAAGTTACATTTGGTTGTTTAAAAAACGTTAGACAGAGGATCTTTAAAAATAGATCTAATTTTTTAGGTCTAAGGCCTTCAGATAATAAGATCAACAAATAATGTTGATCATTTTTGACACATATACTACTTATATACTCTTTTTGTAAATACATACATATTATATACATAGAAACCACCCAGACCCGACACAAAAAAACTAGTAAATCAAGCTGTTTTTTTTAATTATTATTATTATTAAAAATGGGGTTGCGTTTGGCTTCACCTCGCTTGATGGATGGAAGAGAAACATAAAAATGTCGAACAAACCAAAGACTTTATATTCAAGTGACAGACAGTTTGACCATCGTTAATCTGTCGCTTAATAAAATAGACATCTTTGACTATTCTTTTAATAAAGTCTTAGGTTTTATATCACTATAAATTTAATGAACTGTTTGACATTTTATATATTATATTTTTTTATCAATATGAATCTTACATTTATATTAAAACTTATACAAATTAATTAGAATTAAGAACATGACATGTAACTTATAAACGTTATCAATAAACAAACATAAACATAGACCAAAGGTGAAGACTTAAGGTGAGGTCTTCAGATTGGTAATAACCTAGATTTTTTTTTTATAGTTAAAATGTGTTTTCGTTTACTATATCATCGCCTAATGGATGGAAGTGAAACATAAAAATTATATCTACCCTATCTATTGCCTTTAAATTCAGGTCCAAAAGTAAACCAGGCATTTACTAAGCAAGCAAATTAAAGAAAGCAGTAGACCGTTAACCCATGTAAAACTACCCGCAACTTCCTTGTCGCAGGTTCAATTCCCTATCCGGGCATGTTTTATTTGTGTTTACAAAGGATCGGATCTTTGTTTGGCGTCTGTCTGTGCCAATAACGGACATAGGATCAGTTGTTGTATGCCATTAGGAATGAGGAAGGTCTATTGGGGGACAATGGCTTTTGGAATAGCTAACTCAATTCGTACAGGAACTTTGAGGTAACATAATTTGTAATGGTATGTTTGTATGAACGTCTGTCACTAAGAATCGAAAAAATCCTTATGATAAAAGTTACGCTTTTCGTAGATACAATTTTTTTAGTTAAAAGTCGTCGAAAAAACTCTCGAGCGAATGCATTCCTTACGAACGCTTATTTTGATCGGCTCTTTTTTATCCAGTTATCACGCGGGCGAAGCCGTCGACAGTAGCTAATAAACAAATAAAGCGGAATCAGCGAGAGCTCTGACGTGTCAGATACCAGACACGGTCGTGCTAGGTACCCAGATTTCAGTACCGACGGCGTTATATGCGGGCGGCGCAAAACATGGAATATTTAAGAGGCGGTAAGATGCAGGAAATGCACCGAAACACTGGCGATAAGGTGTTATCGAGGGAATTACGAGCGACTCCGGTGCAACGGAGTCAAGTTATGCCAGAAAAACGAACCAGTAGATTATTTCATTCATAAATATCGGCGTAGAACAGTCTAGCAATAGTAAGTTTCGCTAGAAAAAGAAAATTTGCAAAAACAACATTGCTCTTTAATGAGTACAATATTGAAATGAAGTGAGTTAGGGTTATATAAATTTAGCAAGTTAAAGATATATCGATTAGAATAGGTAGCCATATGTATGTATTAAAAAAAAAAGTATATAAGTAGTATATCAGTCATGTAGTTCCCATAACACAAGTTCTGCTTACTTTGGGGCTAGATGATGCTGTTTGAAAAATGTCCAGCATTATTATTATTATTATTATTAAAATGCCCCGCACACGCAGGCTTCGCGCTTGCTGATCCTTCTACATAGAAAGTTCAGTGTTATAAATATTATTTATTGACAATTATTATCATATTTTTTTGTGTTTGTTTCATAGTGAACCGGCGCTGGATTGGACAGGGAAAAGTGTCCCAACGTTGGACAAACAGGAGCCGAATATAGTTACGATGATGAGTCAAAAACTAATTGTTGTGTTAAGGGAAATCTCGTTCCAAATCGAAGATCGTATGTTCGAATCCCGCCGAGGAAATTTTATGGGATTTAATTATCTTATTAATCTTATTTAGAATAGAATATAGTTTATTTTTTATAAAAAAAAGTAATATAGCCCACAATAATTTCGGATAGTTGGGATTCCATAAGATGACGATGTTTATTAAAGTTTTACGCGAAAAATAGCAATACCTCACGAAAAATAAATAAAAAACAGCCGAATTGAGAACCTCCTCTTTCTTTGAAGTCGGTTAAAAACTACATTTAGGTAGACAGTAGTTGCAAGAAAGACGCCAACTCAGCATAATACTGGTCGGTTAGTTCATCTGGTGCGTAACAAGGAACCAATCGAAAACATCATAAAATTGTGAGACTTCTCAAGCAAAATAATAGCTTGCACGTGACCGCGAGCGTCTGCCAGTATCATCTACGTACACACACTGCAACACAAACAAACTGTAAAACTCAAATCCCGCTGCAGACAGCATCTTAGCATAATTAGGCGAAAGGGGCCGTTTATTGCTAATATTAGTTGTATGGATTAACGGCGGGCCGCGGGAAGCGCGCCTCCAGAGGCCATTACCATAAGTCTTTGCTTAAATCTAAGATGGTAGCGCAATCGGGTTAAGAGTTCTGCAGCTTTTATAGGGTTCTGTGCCCAATGGATAGCAACGGGACCCTACTATATAGCCATATATCTATCTACTCCGTCCGTCTATCCGTCTTTCTTACACAGAGCTGTATCATTTTAACCGTTATTTGTAGCGAAGATTTACAGAACACCTGTTACTATGGCGTCCGTAACGGCATTTTTTTTAAAAAGAACAAATATTCCTGATAACACACTAAAATTCAATATAGGAAGGGGATCACCACACAAAAGCGTTAGCAAGATGCAACATGTTATTAACCAAATAATAATATAGCGAGTGCTGGTACGGAACCCTTAGTGTGCAATTCCGACTCACACTTGGCTAGTTTTATAAAGGCGGTTTTTACTTGGAGCTGCAATGCGCACTTACTAGATTAAAAACCTACGTGGCTACTAATTATTTAAAACAAAACCAACAAACATGCTGGAATCCGCATGACGGAGGTCCTAAGATCCATACTCAGTATGCTGATCCGATTATACCAAGTAGGGTAGTCAGCGACACGTCCGAACAATTAGGCACATGCCCGCGTTTAGCAAGTTGTTAGTATTCCACGTGACAGGTTGAAAGTCCATCGCCGCTGTATATAATTCTTTCGCTATCCTTCACAAAACCACCATTTATTTATTTATTTATTTAATTAGAACGTGACAAATCCAATTACACTAATTATTAAACAACAATCATAAGTACACATAAAATAATACGATAAATTGAAAAAAGAAAATAAAACGCAAACTCTGAAAAAAAAAAATACAAAATTAAAATTACAACTGGAATTAAAACTATTTCTAAGTAATTTTACCATATCCTAAGCTGGCCACTCTGTCAGTGGCTCAAGAAAAAAGTGACTGTCAAACGAACGCAGGCGATTCTTTTCATCTATGTGAATTCAGCAATAATTACAAACCGGTATAATTGAAAGCAACCGAGATAGATAACGGAATCAACCGCAATCCGTATTGGTAAATACAAATCCGAATCACAGTATAGATAGAGCTTAAAAGCAGTATAGACGCTATGAAGTTGGTAGGTACCAAACTAAAGCCGAACGCAGGATAAAAAAAAACAAAGCCGAGTTAGTTGTCTGTTTCTTCAAGAATTGGCGTAAAATCTGTAGCGAAATCTCTCTCCACATGACTGAGCTACGTTACATCACATCAACGAAGAGCTAACACAGATGGCACTGCATCGGAGTGTCTAGATCGCGCAAGCGAAGTGTTCACTCAACTTGAACATATATAATACCTCCGACAAAAAACTGTCGGTTCTAGGACCCCGAGCAAGTGGATCAGATGGATCAGTCCGGTGGAAGAAGGTGGTTGTGTTCTCCCTTTGCAAATGGAGGACATAATACCAACCGTCTTCTCCATAAAATCTTACATTTTCTTGTGAAATGCACTCCAAATATAGAAAAACGCGGAGTAGGTACAAATGACTTGTGAGAAATGCACAAGGCACAACGGAATGCAGTGGTTTTTCAAGGGCTGTCGCTGTACGCAGTAATAAATGACAGAGACCAAAGTTAATATATAGTTTTCGAATTAACCGTGTATGTGAGATACGTTCTCTGTTTTAGTGGTGCAAAATTACATCTTTCATCTATAATAATTTTATAGATGAAAGAAATAATAAAATAGAAATAATTTTGGGTTTTCGGTATTGTTAAACACTTTTTAATGGATTATTTGCGTTTTTTTTTTAAATTTATTCTTATTCCTGACATTTCAAAGGCTTTGCAGCTTTCGTGGTCTCAGGTAGACTAGATGACGTGTGTTTCAATAAATCTTAAAAAACGATTACTACCGACGGCATTCCCAACTTCTTTACTGCTAATACATTTGTTTACTGTGTCCGAACGCGCCGACTGCAAGAATCCAAAAACATAACATCGACCCCCCGAGACGCCCCGTCTAGGCGGGATGCGGGGAAATCTTCGAATTAATTTTACTGCCGAAATATGCAAATCGCGAGATATAGCTTGGCTAATAACGTGTACAAAAGAGTGGTGACTCGAGCGCGCGATTTACAAAGAGCTATGACGGAGTTGATTTTACCTACGGAGAGGTTGTCTCTTAGAAGTCAGACTTGAATTAATGAATTAAATTAACACATTAACAAACCAGGATAATTTAACACAAAAATTAAATACTACAATGGACGGCCTTATCGCTGAAACATATTGTAGTGCACTACTTCTATTTAGAAAGTGATCCAGAGAAAACACTTTTTTGTTTAAAACAATTACTTGACCTCTTTTTTCATCTATCCATGCTTCATTTGGCTTTCAAAGCTTTTTTTTAACCCGCGACTTTTGCCATAAGAGGTTATTTGTTTGCTTGTAGTTTGTCTTTTACCATTCCGAATCGGCTTATCCGATTGAACTGCGGGTTTTTTCAATCGATTGGAATAACTTCCAGGATGGTTCTTAAATAGGCTTTATCGCCACTAGAGTTTGCTGCAATACACAAAGGAAGATACGTCAGAGGGTGTAAAAAAATCGACGCTAAGATTGGCCTCTAGTTCTTGCGAACTCACGTCTCTACGTGTACAATTTCGTATGGTCCATTCTGTCACAGCCGTCCCCTCACTAATCTATGGAGCAATCGTTACCTCAGGCTAACATTATAGCCGCTTCGAGGAGTTTAATAGGTAACAAAATTTACCGTGATAGTAGAAAATACACGATGCTTACGTGCCGGCTTTCAGGGGAACTTATCAGTCTTTATTAGATTTCAGGTGTTTAGTTTCTTCACTAGACGCGGTAAATATGTTAAAGTCTTTGTTTTATGGTTGTTAGCTTAAATTGTTAGCTGATTGTTCGCATTTCTTTGGGTCCGGTGTTTAGTTGGGACTGTTGGAAGGAAGTGATTTGCGTCGCGAAGGAGATCATTCGAAGAACATCGATCTAACATACTTTCGTCTCACTGCTGTGCCGCGAACTCTCGTCAAATCCTCGGTACCTCTGGTGTTGCAAGCGTCTATAGGTTACGGTAACCGCTTATCAACAGGTGAGTCGTGTGCTAGTTTTTTAAATTAGTAGTATAGAAAAAAAATCTTAAAAAGCGATGGGGAGAAAGTGATGGGAGATTTCAAGAGTAAAAAAAAATACAGTCGAATCGAGAATATCCTCCTATTTTGAAGACGTTTGTAATTGGGAAGGTATGAAAGTCTATATAAGTACGATTGGCTGATTTGAAAAGTACTCACTTGCATAGTACCGCCTGGTTAGATGAGTCGAACAGTCCAGCTCGTCCCCAGCGCGAGGGCAGCTCGGCGACGCAGACGCCGCGGGCGCCCCACACGCACACCCGGCTGCCACAGGTGCTGGCCATCACCCGCTCCACGGAGAACGCAGGCGGAGACAGGAAGTGCAGCTTCTGTGACAAGAGAAACAAATACAAGGTAGTGTGGAGTCAGGACTATGTATGTGTAACAGATGAACAGCGCACCTTCACATCGCGGTGGTGGGGATATGCTGAGACAGGACCTGCTAGATATGCTGAGAGAGGACCTGCTAGATATGCTGAGACAGGACCTGCTAGATATGCTGAGACAGGACCTGCTAGATATGCTGAGAGAGGACCTGTTTGGCTCGCACAACATGGGAAGGACTAGGCTATTCTGAGCAGTACCTCCAACAGCTATCACGGTAGGGACCTTATTTTTGCAACATCTTGGTTGCGGAGGAACAGGCAGTAGATAAAACCAACGCGACGTTTTAAAGTGATCCTTATGATTTTAATGAATAAATGAATTTTGACTTTGACATCTGGGTCATTATAATAAGAAAAAGCTACTATGTAATTTTCTATTGTTTATACTCTTTTGATTTGACGTGACTAAGTGTTCTTTGTGAACCAATATTAATAAATATGAATATGAATACGTTTTCAGCATAATGCTATGTACAGGAAACTGCAGAAAACGCAGATTTTCAGCAAGGACCTTAGTAGACGCACGGACACGCCACGAAAAACAAATAATAAAAACTAAGAAAAAATCCAAGAAGCTGTTTTCATGCAATAAATAGTCTACCTCTCATTGAATAGTAGTGTATTTTTTTGAAAATCTACGGTTCTCTAGAACCATAATATACTGTAGACTGAAGATAGATCTCCAGTCTACAGTTTAAAATGATCAATCAAGTTTTATTCAGTCTAGGAGTAAATCACCAAGAGCAGAAACCAATAAAACTCCGCAACTCTCGGCGACAACATTCGTAAACAACGAATCACCGTCCGTCCCTGATAGTGAACTATCGCCAAGACGAGCGCCGGCAAATATGATTAGGAAACTTTTTTAATCAATAAAAAGAACAAAACACAGGCTTCTCGTTTTTTCGACGTATTCACTAGCTTTGAGCGTGACTTCACCCGCGATGAGTCTGTGTGTATCGATCTTAGATACGAATAATGTAACTATTCAAAGTAATTTTAGTTAATAAGGTAGTTTAATTATTCCACAATAATTAAACTATTTAGATTTATTATGACAGATATTTTAAGGAACAAAAAAATTAGGATTAAATTATTTTACGGATCACTTGATTCGTCACCAGAATGCATAATTATTTGTGAATCTATGTATACATTATACATTCACAAACACAAAAAACTAGCTTGTACATAACTTTAACGACACTATAAAAATCAAACGATTACGTATGTACTTTTTATAAGAGAATGTGTAAGTACTTTTTATTAAAATCGTTGTTTCAATCTCTAAGTAGAAACCGTATTTAAGTAAAAATATCATAAGTAATCAATAGATATATATACTGCAAATTTAAACAGATTTTTAGCAAAATCATAAATTCTGGTAAATTTTATGTATAGGTACCCTAATTTTGACCTTTCCTTATACTAAATTCGTTAAATGGAAACAGTGAAACGTCACACTACCCATGATACATGAAGCGGTGTTATTGATTCTCCATCACGTTTCTATAAGATCTGCAATACATAATAAAAACAACCAACAAACAAACAAACAAACAGGCTCACGATTGTCTTCCCCATGGTGGACATCCTCAGATACATACTCAATGAGTAGATCTTTGAGGATACCAAGTAGGGGTAGTCAGAGGCACGTCCAAACATTACATTTGGTACATGCCCGCGTTTTGCAAGTAGTGAGCATTCCACGTGACAGGTTGCAATCTGAGCAATAAGGAAGAAAAGAGAAGAGCTTCTTCTGTGACAGAGCTCGTCCGGGAAAGTGCTACCAGCACGCCTACTGCTGCCGCCAAGCAGCAATGTTCTCATCGCTGTGTTCCGGTGACATTACAGGCACACGAGATCTATCGTCTTAACATATCAGTGTCGGCAGCGCGTGAGTGATACCCCTGATATTTCAAGCGTCCATAGGCTACGGTAACCGCTTACCACCAGGAAGGCCGTTAGTTTGTTTGCCTTTTTAGTATTTCTAAAGAAAAAAATGAGAGGTGTCAAGGGACACCCGGATGGAACGAAGTTCCTTTCGATTAATTAGAGAAGGAATTGTAATAATTTTTTTTTTAGCAAGCCAACTTAAAAAAAAAAAAAAAAAAATCTGGCTTGCTTTCTATAAGAGAGAGAGAGAGACAGACAGAGAAACATGCGCACGCCGCACAGCTTACAATAGCTTACTATAGCAAAAAGTGTCGTTACAACTTTTCGTGAGATTTTTTTCAGTCTAGCCCCCTTTCACAACGCGCGATAAAGAACTTCGTTCCAATAAAGTTTATTCAATACACATTTAATATAGGTATTGTATTTTACAGAACCATATCGTTCTATCGTACTATAGAATAGAATAGGTATATCGCTGTTGTTAGTGTTAAGTTTACGCGAAACATTCTTGCCTCTAGCTACAGAGGCATACAGACAGAAAGATGTTAACTTTTATTATGTATTGAGTTTTTTTTTCGCCTTATTTCTCATTACAGGGCGCGTCGGCTCGTTTCCTCGCCGTTATATTTATAATCGTTTATCGTTTGACGCGCCGCGGTCCGACGGCGTCGCTTACGGAGGGGAAATTGAAAAAGTTGCCTGGATCGTACCCTGTGAAATGGGACCGGGATCTCATCTCTAATGGACTTAGGTGATCTTGACGGTGAGCCCCACTTGCGTGACATAGGGTTAGCATTTTAACTTGAACGGTGCGCGTTAATGGTTGAAAGTCGGTGCATAGAGGTAGCCCAATAGAAACAAATAATGCTGGATATTTTCACACAGCATCATCTAGCCCCAAAGTAAGCAGAGCTTGTATTTTTATTTTTTTTGTAAATACATTATTATACATAGAAAACACCCTAACCCGAGAAGATATTTGTAGATAAATGGCACAAAAATAACATTTGGCAAAAACCGTGCCAAATGTTATGTTATGTTAAGAAATGTCCATTTATTCAAAACTCGTCCACTCCGAAGGTCCATTTTAAATATAAGTGAAAGAATTTATGAAATCTAATAAAAAGTTTCGTATATTACCACACACCTACATCCAAACAAGCTCGTACATAAATACAAACTTTACCTATAAGTGTTAAAATAATGGGTGAATCCCCGCCAGATAATGGGTAAATTCCCGGCAAGGTGCGGGAGTGCATTAGCGAGTGATTATCGAAAAGAATCAAACCGGGTTAACCCTTCCGTGCCACCCCGTTGCGCTGCCGACCCCCGCGGTAACATAAAGGCGGGGTGCCACACCAAGCGGTAAGATTATTTAAATAAATAATTAAACGCCCAAAATCGAAGTCAAAATTGATTAATTCATTAAAATCACAAGGATTACTTTGAGATGTCAATTTTACCTACTGTCTGGAGCTCCGTGATATTATTGTCACTCTATCAAGTAGTAAAACTTAGAGCATAGCTCTTTCTAAGGCCCGTTTGCTTGTTTCACTCCTTAAATAACGCGATTATTGCAACAGCCACAGCCTACAGTCCTACCGCACCCCACGAATCAGACTTCACTAGGGGGCGCTACAATATACGATATTATTGTCACTCTATCACTCAGCATCTCCAAAGCTCGTCGCTCGTCTCAGCGATTGTTGCAAACCGCTCCAGTCCACAGTCCGGCCGCACCCCACGAAACAAAACTCGCGAGCTGCGGTCACCTCGGGCGGGCATAAATTCGTCGTCGTACGGAAAGCGATAATGGGCCGAATCTCACGCTTAAATAATGCCTTTTTAGTTTAATTACACAGATTCAAAACATTTCACCAATTGGTTCAGTTGCACCCGAGATACTTTTTTTCAAACATGCGTGGAATTATCATTACTTACCGATAGATTTGAATTTAGAATGAAAAACGCGCCGGCAATGTTTCATGGAAATTCATTGCCAGCGTGCTGGTTTCATGCCCAAAGCACCTAGCACGCCGGCAATAATGACTGCGACAAAACTCTATTCTTTGTTTGCCTCATTTGAATTTGGATCACTTTCAATGAGCTTGTTACAAATAGGTTGCGTTTAAGTGGCTGTATGCAAACATCTATACCTATCCGCACATGCAGTAAAACAAAACGATAAAGAAAAATGTCGTCTCGATAATATTTTGATAATAAATACATAAATAAAAATTAATTTTGAAGGTTCTGAAAAGTGAAATGGATATTGATTGACTTGAACTTCACCAGTTCTAGGGATCGGAAGCCAATTAGCGACGGAAAACATGCTTCAAGTGAAGTCAAAAGAAAAATAAGTAAAAGTATCTTACATATAAAAAAAAAAAAACTTTTTTTTAAAGCCTCGGCGGAAATGAAAATTGCTATTTCGCAGCCTCTGCAATAATGTACTATTATCAGTCATTGAAAGAAGCAAATTAAAATCTGCCAAGAAGATTCGCGTTCTCTCATTACAGTTTTTGCTTTTTTTATGCAATTACGTTGCTGGCCAGTGGCCACTGAAAACATTCGTGGAGTGTATGAAATTGTAGCATTAACATTGGCGTTCCATTCTCAAATTAACATCCGATGTTTTTGAAAATCGAACGCCAATAAATGCCTGTAGATTTAAAGTCATTATTGATCCGAGCATTACTGATGGGAAATATCAGGCTTCTATACTTTTGTAACCGAATAACAATACGCACGTTGCAATTGGTCAACCGTAGTGGCTTTATAATATTCTTTAGACGTGTAGGCAGTGGGTGATTTAACCTTTTGCCTTGGTTACCGATAACCCATATAACAATCACGAATTACGTATTCAAATTCAGTGGCAAAACCACAATAAAAATAAGGGACCGCGGATTACGGAACGTATTAAAATTCCAGATACACACGTGGCTAAGCCGGGTACAATTATACCAAGGTGGGTGTTTCTGAAGGGGGCAGGCGCGGGTTATTTTTCCATATTTTAATAAAATAATATAATAAAAAAATAAAATATTCCACCCGCGTGCGTACGTGTATCGCGATCGGTGTCCGAGGCAGATATGCCGTTTTTTTTTGTCCGCCATTTTGTTATACGTGACCGGAGAAGCAGTTGCGAAGATTGTGGTGCATATGTTCAAATAATAATTATTGTTTGTTTTTTATTTTAATTCAACTGCCGCGGACGGAATGTTAATGTTAGATAAAAGATTTCGCATGATGTGGAATTATTTATGGGATGTGTTAAAACAATTCGCTGGATACTTTTAATAATTTGCATTGCGAACTTTCTAATTTAAATACTAATTTGCTTGTAAAGTTTAGCATTTTGTGTGAAACTTTAGATATTCCGAAGGTGTCACCACAACTCATCCAACTTCGTTTCTCATCGAGGGTCTATTAAAATTCAAAGTGCAGTCAACCAGAATTAGCTGTAGACAAATACAGACCTAAGCAACATGAATTTAAACATTTCATATCTTTTAAATCATATAATTGTTACGCCTTCTCGAAAAAGAAAGTACTACATACTTTTAGATGAAAGCTTTAACATAACTATAATTATCAATTTTTCAAGCATGTCTTGATTACCCTGGCTACGATATACGAGTACATTAGATACATATAATCCATACCTTTCAATTTTTCATCTCGGTAGAATTAAAGAGGGTTAGTTTCGCTACCCGCCGATAGATGGCGTTAGGAGTATCTATTAGACACGAGTCGTTTCCATTTAACTTTGAAAACAATGTTTGCGTATACAAAATGGGTTTAACAAAGGAGAAAACTTGCTTTGGGAATTATTGCATGATTGAGATTTCAAGATTCAACTCAAGAAATCCGATTTCAATCTGTTCAATCTGCCCAAACAAATCATCAAATTAAGTATCAGCAAATTCTCAGACGAAGTTTTATAAGTAATTTGGAATAACGTCTAATCTAGTTTGATAATATTTTTATAGGAAAAACACAACACAGCAAATAAAAACATTCAAGGAAGACCAACAGAAAAACTTCCGAACGAAAACCTACACTTTACAAAATCAAATAGGTTTTTATTCATTGTAATCACAAGGCTCATAATGATTTTATCAAGACGGATAATAAACAAATAAATAATGCTGGACATTTTCACACAGCATCATCTAGCCCCAAAGTAAGCAGAGCTTGTATTATGGGAACTACATGACTGATATACTACTTTATATTTTTTTTGTAAACACGTACTTATATAGTATAATAAGTTTAATAAATTATACTTTAAACCCAAACTTTTAGTACATTTGCTACTAAAGTTGTAAAGCTAAAACGAAAGAGACTTTTAACTTGGGAAAGATGGCAGTTGATAAAAATTTGGGCTTTTCGCATTAGCCTCGTGCCGCGTGCGTCCACCTGTTCGCGTAACTACGACGACAGTAGAAGTTCAACTCGCGCCTCGAACAAACAATCTACAAGACAAACCTTTTATCTAAACTCCATCGTTCCGCGGGCACAGCTGCATGCCCCGTTCAGTTGCAAAGTTGCGGCGCAGTTGCATATACCAAATGTGCCGAAATATCGGGAAACGTACAAACTCACAAATCACCCTACTACTATTATAAACGCGAAAGTTTGTGAGGATGGATGTTTGTTACTCTTCCACGCAAAAACTACTGAACGGATTTTGATGAAACTTTATATTCATATAGCTTATACATCAGAATAACACATAGGATACTTTTTATCCGGGTACCACGCTGGCGGAGTCGTGGGCAGAAGCTAGTAGTAAATATTTAGGTTTTAATAGAAGTTATGAATGAACTAGTGGCTCAAAATCACTGGTTCTTACACTATTAGTCACAACGCTATAGCCACATGTAATCTCTATTTGATTTCCAAAAGCTTTATATGTCGTTATTAATTGCAATGGCAACCCCCAAACTTTCCTTGAAGTCACACAACACCGTAATAAAAAAAACTCCACATGAAGTGCCGAAATGCCTTATGCCTGGTCGTTTGTTAGTGTGTTGCCAGTATCGTAATATCCTTCTGTCTGACAAAGAAAAATTGTACCCACTAACAAACCTCCTACTAAGAACTTTACCCCTTGCGACGCTGCATGCGCGAGGATCAAACGAACGGTTGTTACCTCGCGTCCAGAAGCCAACATGTCCTCGTGCAGACGACAGCAAAAGTAGAAGTTACCCATAAATCAGCAGCGCGGCACATCGCGCTCTCACGGCGGCCATTAGCATTCTTTATGCATAGGAATCGATCCGACAACTCTAATGCCTCCCGCGATACATTAATATCTTACTTTTTATGACTCTTCCAGAACAATCTATCTTAAAACGTAAGCGACAGCTTCCATTCCCGGTAAATACAAGCCTGACATTCTAAGGCTAGAGCTCTCTTTTGGTTGTGTGGTTCAAAATGAAAGTAGCAGAAAGAATTAAGCCGTGTCTATACTTCCGTTTCGATTTGAGTAACGATTTGTGTTTCAGTCTAGATGCTTTAAATGCAGCATTTCTTGAGACTTTACTCTAGACCTGTTATCATTTACTTGTTATATTCGTTATCTTTTATATTTTTTTTATATTGTGTTAAATCGTAAAACTAATAGCTACCTCTGCAACGCTCTGACAGGGCCGATGTACCTACCAACCTATTTGGAGCTACACTAGATCTAAGCTTAACCATTGTATGTAAGACATTAAGCATGAATAAATGAAATTTAAAATGGACTTTAACTTCCTCTGAAAAACGATGCGAGGTCTCATCTCTTCGAGTACCTAGACACACCAGTGCCCTTCCTACCGGCAAATATTTTTTTTTTTACATGATGCTACTAGTATATAACTGAAACTGGGAATGGACGCATAAATAATAATAATAATAATGCTGGAAATTTTTCACACAGCATCATCTAGCCCCAAAGTAAGCAGAGCTTGTGTTATGGGAACTACATGACTGATATACTACATAAATACTTTTTTTTTGTATATACATACATATTATACATAGAAAACACCCAGATCCCGAGACAAATATTTGCAGATGCAAACATTTGTCCCGCGGCGGGAATCGAACCCGCAACCTTCTGCGTCTCAGGCGGGCCTTCGCCCACTGCGCCACAGAGGTCGTCTAACATAACGCATCCCTAAATCATCTCTCATCTATAATACTACGTGTTGTCTAGCTAGGCCAAGCTTAATGGCAAGGCCAACTACACCGTTATACCTGAAAACGATCAATTTCCCCAGCATAGTCAGTTCGTTTACTCTATCAGAAACAATACACAAAGGTTGTCGTATTTAATTCTTTATTTCACACAAACAATGTACAAAGGGGGGACTTAATGCTATACATTTCCTACCAGTCGTCCTTAGCGGTTGGAAAGAGAGGAAAGAGAGGAGAAACTACACCTGGAAGAGAATGCTTTGAAGCATTAAGTTCATCTACTTACTACGGGTAAAGGCTCAGTACATTCACGCGAACTTGTAAAATAACTTGACAATAATAACCCAGTTTTTTTTCAGTTTAAGCGGACCTTACATAATTTCCTATCTAAAGGCTGCCCGTATCTAGAAACGCAGAATAGTAATGTTTGGTTCTACTTAGCATATTTAAAGTAAATCTGTAGGTATGTGTCTTAACATCCTACTACTATTATAAGCGCGAAAGTTTGTGAGGATGGATGTTTGTTACTCTTTCACGCAAAAACTACTGAACGGATTTTGATGAAACTTTACAGTAATATAGCTTATACATCAGAATAACACATAGGCTACTTTTTACACCTCGCGGGCGAAGCCGAAGCTAATATTTATTATAGATATAATATGTATGGTGTAGTTATTATTATTTTACGTACACCCCCGCCACCCCCGCCACTCTCTTATTATCCTCTCCATCCAAAGGGTGTCTGGAAGAGATCGCTTCTAAGCGATAAGACCGCCCATTTTGTTATTTGTTTAAAGTGTATTTTTAAAGTTCATTCATTAATGAATATTTATCTCCACTACGTAAACCCACCCTAAGGTAAATAGCAGTTTATAAAAGGTGGCTCTGGTGATTTCCTTAACGCTTCCATTTTTCTTACACGGGCACTTAGAGATTAAAAGTTTGGAAAATGAAATGAAAAGTTCGACGCAAGATGTACCGTATACCTCGTTATTCTTCAAAGGTATCGGGCGGCCGGCTATCGGGGGCGATTCGGAACTTATAAAAAGAAAAGTTGTTACGGAATTCAAAAGTTCAGAGGAAATGGTAATTTTCTGGCGTGTTCTGGGAAACGTTATTGACTGAAGACAATAATTTGAAATACTTTTTGACTACTTGAGTTTTGGAAAAACATCAGAAAAGTTGAACGAATCGTTAACGGTAATTCTCCTATCGTAGGTCAATAAAATAAAAAAAAAAGTTGGTTTTGAAATAAATAAATAATGTTGGACATTTTCACACAGCACAAAGTTACACAGATGGGATATCAGTCGAGCGAAGCCGTGAACAGAAGCTAGTTTCTGACAAAGAATTCTCGTCCGAAAATGAACACACAATTTTTATTGACGACGGTGGCGCAGCGGCTAAGAAGCAAGAGATGCGGGTTCGATTCCATCTAATACTGCGGGACTAATGCTCTGCGTATATTTGTTGAGTGGTACTACGGTACTCGTAGTTTCTAATGATCCTTTTACAAAACAATAAGTACCTACATTTTTAATCGAAGCTTTTTCAATCCCAAGAGTCTTATCGAAATAATCCGATATTATGTTCTTTTATAAAGTTTATGTTTAATTACGTTTTTAAATTCGTTAATTGTCAATTTTTGTACATCTCTGGAGTTTGTTATAAAGCGTACACTTTCCGGTGTACGCTTTCCTTTAAACGATTTACCAACTTTTTGGAGTCTTTTGGAGTCTACAATTGGCAACGGCGAGTTTATCTTTATTAAATATTTGTCTCGGGATCTTGGTGTTTTCTATGCATAATATGTATATATATATATAAGTAGTATATCAGTCATGTAGTTCTCATAACACAAGCTCTGCTTACTTTGGGGCTAGATGATGCTGTGTGAAAAATGTCCAGCATTATTTATTTCTAGTATTAACATTGTGATTATCGCTACTTTAATATTTTTGTGAACATATATCAGATATACAGACTGTACTGATCTGTTCGCGTATCTGTTAGTAATATTTAGTTCCTTATAAGAGAGTGTCACACCGCTATGCGATAAGGGACGCTGGCTAGCCGCCAACTTATGAAAATCTTCCTCCGCTATCGGTGTTGTGCGATATAAAAGTAAATTAAATAATTAACACTTTCAGAGCATGTTCACGTCAACTAAGATTCTCATTTATCATTATAATCACAATATCTCCTGACAGTAGCATAATGATTTAAATTATTTCTCATTGGTTTGTATGGCAAGACGCGGTCGTGTGTTCTATGATATGTAGGGGGTAGTCAGAGGCACGGTCAAACATTTCATAAAGCACATGCCCGCGTTTTGCAAATAGTTAGCTTTCCACGTGCCAAGTTGCAAACCCATCGCCGCTTAAAATTAATCAATGGCACATGCCTTCGATCGTACTAATTTTTGGTTCTATCTAAGGCATGCCGGTTTCCTCACTATATTTCCTTATCGTATTGAACACGTATTAATTTAAGTGAAAAAACTCATTTTTTGGATGTCGGGGTACCGCCCACTTTAGCCTGACACGGCTCTGTCATGAGAGAATGACAATTCGAGAGAATGAAAATTATGTACAACTAGCTTCTGCCCACGGCTTCGCCCGCTTGGTACCCGGATAAAAAGTATCCTATGTGCTATTCTGATAAATAAGCTATGTTACTATAAAGTTTCATCAAAATCCATTCAGAAGTTTTTGCGTGAAAGAGTAACAAACATCCATCCTCACAAACTTTCGCGTTTATAATACTTAGTAAGATTTGTGTTTTATGTAACATACGTAAATTCATATACCTGTTTCCCGGAGGGGTAGGTAGATACCACGGATTTCCTCTTGCTACGTTCCTGGCATACCGCATTCGCTTCATTCATCCCCATCGTTAAGCTGAGACCTATTTTCACCCCAAGCAAACCACTTTTTCCCATTGTCTAAATCAGTACCTCGTATTCAACCATCTGTCTGTGTTCTTTAGGTAAAAATAAATATATTGGAACATAGTTCTTTATCGCGCGTTGTGAAAGGGGGCTAGACGGAAAAAATTCTCACGAAAAGTTGTAACGACACTTTTTGCTATAGTAAGCTATTGTAAGCTGTGCGGCGTGCGCATGTTTCTCTGTCTGTCCCTCTCTCTCTCTCTTATAGAAAGCAAGCCAGATATTTTCATTTATTTTATTGTTATTTTTTTTTTTAAGTTGGCTTGCTAAAAAAAAAAAATATTACAATTCCTTCACTAATTAATCGAAAGGGACTTCGTTCCATCCGGGTGTCCCTTGACACCTCTCATCTTCTTTCTCTTTTTCTTTATCACATTCTTCATACAAACCTCATTTCTTTTTTCTATCTCTTTTTCTTCATCACATTCTTCATACAAACTCTTAGGATAAGAACATTGGTCACCAGAACGCTCCAATTCGATCAGACTACGTTCGCCGAGGCCTTCCACTTCCAACTCACAACAACAAAATTAGTATTCCATTCGATCTGAATCCCAGAAAGCATGCTAGCGTACAGCATCCTTTAATGAGTTCCCACAGTGAATGTTTAAAGGCATTATAAGCGGAAACTGCGAGGTACCGATACCGAACGAACGCTGGCAGAGCGCCGACTCGCCGGATTATCAGCTGGTTGTTGCGTCCATTACATTACGGAATGCATATTTTAGAGGGAGAATTTGAGAAGGATTAACATTTGCGTGCTTCCCGTATAACAAAACTGATCTCAAACTGAGTTGAGATATTTTATATAAACAAAAAAAATGCTGGACTTGTTCACACAGCATCATCTAGCTCCAAACTAAGCAAAGCTTGTATTATGGGAACTACATGACTGATATTATACATAGAAAACACCCAGACACGAGACAAATATTTGCAGATGATACAAACATTTGTCACGCGACGGTAACGAACCCGCAACCTTCTGCATCTCAGGCGGGCCTTTCACACACTGCGTCGTCATTTAAAAAGATAAGATAAGATAAAGTTTATTTGTTCAAAAATATAGTTAGGTATAATTCCAGTAATACAAGTATGATAACTTAACTTAATAATGGCATGTACGTTAAGGAGCACTGTTCCCTATACTAGGTCTCAAAGAGCCTGTGTTGTAGGGTCATAGAGACTCACACTAGGTCTCAAAGAGCCTGTGTTGCAGGGTCACAGAGACTCACCCCGGACTCTACATCATAAGTTGTTTAATATTGCTTCCCCACCAAACGCTGGGGGGCGCTGCAATCTATGATGAAAATACACCTCAAACATTTTCATATTTTGTAAAATTTACTTGTTAATTATTATTTTTTTCTACGACACTCATTTTTACTAGCGATGTAACGTGGAATAAAAGTTGGATTGAATGAACAAATGAAAATACTTTATTGTACACCTTATGATGTAAACAAAATAAACAATAACACATTAAGAAAAGGTACAATGGGCGGTCTTATCGCTTAAAAGCGATCTCTTCCAGACAACCTTTGGATGGAGAGGATTATATATGATTTTGATTTGGAATTTCCATTATAATAATGCCACGAAATTATTATCTCAACTTGAAAAAAAAACCCCGTGTATATCATTTTGTAAAATCAAGTCGCTAATCGAAAAAGCTCAGCCTAAATGAGTACACCCAGCCGTGACACTACAAAATATTATTTTTGCGAAAAAATCCGGTCACATTATCGCGATGGCCATCTTGCAAAGTACCATCAGAGCCCATCGCTAAATGACGTCACGTATTTAATTACGAAAACCTCAAAAGCGTTTTTGAATTGAAAGCTAAATGTCGTGGGGACGCGGGAGGATATAACAACAATGTTTTTACGGGCCTTTATTCCTTTGTATATAACAAAAACTGATGTTAGTCTATATATTTGATCTACAATTATTTGTCTTGGGTCTGGGTGTTTTCTATGTATAATATGGATGTTTTTACAAAAATATTATATTAGTAGTATATAAGCTAGATGATGCTGTGTGAAAATGTCCAGCATTATTATACTTCACATATTTATGTTTCAGTTTTATTAATAAGGTAAGCTATTCTAATTAATATTTGTTCCAAAACTGTCCCACCATCTTAAACTTGAAAAATTTGTTATTTTTTAAGACGTGCTGAATAAATGATTATCATTTCATTTCATACGTCTAGTCTAGATATATTTTTCTAACATAACACTATATAAATATACATACAACTAAAAAACTATACGTAATTTTTTGACGAAATGTAAAACATTCTACGAATATGAACCTTTCATGAAGTCAGTCATAAAAATTACATCAAGAAACTGCATAAAACAAATACCCATACACATATACCGACTCTTTGCGTAGCGTTTATAAATAACTAGTTTCTGCCCACGCTTTCGCCCGCGTTGTACCCGGATAAAAAGTAGCCTATGTGTTATTCTGATGTATAAGCTTATTAATTTAAAGTTTCATCAAAATCCGTTCAGAAGTTTTTGCGTGAAAGAGTAACAAACATCCATCCTCACAAACTTTCGCGTTTATAATAGTAGTAGGGTGGAAACAAATGCGGAATTGGCGGCTTAATCACAGAAAGCGATCTCAATTTAGGCAACCTGATGGTATAAATAGTTTACATTTTACGTTAATTAAGTCCCCAATACGATGATGTATTTTAAGTTTTCTCAACATTCAATTCGCAGGTTACTTGCCAACAAAACCTCTACATTTTCCCCATCGGTAAGTGGCAAGCCGCATCACCCGGGGGTCAATCCAGCCGGCCACTTTCCTACTGATAAAAATAAAGTTTATTTGCGTCTCGGTCGCGGCACAAAGGAGCGCTATCTAGCGATAAATTATCGAAATTATTGCATTAAAAATTCCATCTAGTAAGTCAAAGCGAACCATTAGAGTGCGCTCGGAGCTAAAGGTAACAAGTCCCTTTGTTGCAGCCGGCGGTTGAGACGTTCCAGTCGCGAATATGTAATTTTTCTCCGGTAAACGCTATGGGAAAACGTTTTTCTCACAGGGTTGCCAGCGCACAGTGATAATTGAAAAGATTTGGGAGATTTATGTAGGAATTGGACCTGTGTGATAAAACTTGATTGATCTGCGACTTGATCGATCTTTGTTCTTTGCATAGTTTCTCGTGTTTGTTTACGTGGGGCTGTTAGGTCACTGATCTTACCTCATTGTGAAAATTAACCTGATCGATGGTGTAAGGATTTAATGCGTTTAGGATTTAATGCGCAGACGCACCATTCATGCACGTATCAAAACGTATAGAGGAGATTAAATTGGATTGTGTCCTGAAAATTCCGATCGACTCAAAGCTGCACCTACGCCTGGTTTCAGTAATGAGTTTGACCATTTCGCCAGCATCCGCTCGATTCATGGCGAAATTATCAATAGCATTGATCATTACAGAACAAGCTGTTTATGAGTGTAGTTTTAATTTGAAAACACGTAAAGATGGTATTTTAATTCAATGAATATTAACAACTGCCGTTTAAATAAGTAACATCTACCGACCATCTTGATGTGCTTTACCAATTGAAATGACGTTTTTTGCAACCGTTCTTTTAGACTCCAGGGAAGGTTTTTACCTAGATCGCCATACGCCATCAGAGGGTATTCCAGTAGATAATGTTAAAAACACGGGTTTAACTATTTCGTTAATATATTATTTTAAGGTAAAAAATATGCAAAGAGTTGGCAGCCCTGCTTCCTCGGCAGCGTTCCGCTTTGATATATTTTCGTGTTCCGCTCTTAGTTAACGTAACGTTTGATATTCGTTTTGAAGGATGTAATTTAAAATTCTGAATAATGTTACCGGCGGCGGCGAGGCATCGGCTATACGGCCATTTGCGTTTTAGATTGAACCTCTTTGGGGATTATCTTTGAGATGGACAAACAAATTGCATCAAAAATGCCTGTGTGTGAGTGTGTGTTTATGGGTGTGTGTGTATTTGCGTGGTATGTGGGGGGGGGGGGGGGGGGGTGAGGGAGGGGGAGGTGTGTATGTATTCATGCATTGTATATATTTCTACAAATATCAATAGACGCAATAACTATCTGGTCCTATTTACTTCCGACCAACATTCTTGTAAAAGCTGGATATAATGCTTTAACAGTCTTTAGTCGACCTTAAGGAAGGTCCATGTTGAAGGATATATTAAGACTTGTCTCCTGTTAAGTTGTAGTTGACCGCTAAGAGGTCGATTCTCATTAGCACCGTCCGCGACCACGCTCGACGTTCGTGAAACGGGAACGGGAAACGTCAGGAGGGCCAAATGTATCCTAAAATATTCACACTGAATCCACATGACCTTAAACTGTAAGAATTTTTGACCATTCAAAAATTGCTTTTAGCACATAATTATTGGTAATCGAAATGTTTAAAGGCCGTGTTGGCCTAGTGGGTGATACCCCGACTTCTGATCCGGAGGACGTGGGTTCGAACGCGGTCGAGCACCAATGGATTTTTCCACTCGAAAAAATTATGTGCATCAACACCTGCATGCCGTAGAACCAAAAATTCCAGTAAAAACAGTAGATAAAAACTGACGTTTCAAAGTGATCCTTGTGATTTTAATGAATAAATGAATTTAGACTTTGACTTGGGTCAAAGATCTACTCACTGATGATGTCCACCATGGGGAAGACAGTCGTGAGCGTGTTTGTTTGATTTTGTTTTTTGAAATGCTCCTAAATTCACGTGAAAATTTTACGAATTCACGTTCAGTGGCAGAGACCAGACAGCAGGTATATATACAATATAAGCCGATGCCCGGGGTGCTGGGTGCTGCAGCCAATTTCCTCGTTGCAGCTCATTCGGGCTAATTTTCATATTAACGAACATGTCTAGTCTGGGCTGAACGTTCAGTGTACTAAACTAAGAGGGATAGTGACTAGCTATGGCACACGCTTGTAAAGAATCCGCTGGAATTACAAATACCTCAGAGTGTTGCTGGTCTGCACAAATGTCAAAAAAGCGTAAGCAGATACTGAGGCATGTGACTCAGTCGCATTATTAATTACTGAAGGTCGTGCTCGTCCTGTAAAGCTTTTGTTGAGGAATTGAGAAGCTGTTTCCATGCCGCTCTATCTTCAGCTTGTCTTAAGGCGACGTATATGTAGGCGACGGTTATTGTATAGAAATTTGACATTAGGTATGATATTACGAGCTGTAAAATTTTAGTGAAGACGTGCATTCATTTCTGATATCCAAGATACAGGGAATGCTAGTGTAGGATAAGAAAATTACACAATACAAAGCACAATACCAAACTATTTTAATAATTAAGACAAGATTTTTTGAGCATGAAAAAATCTTGATTATATCCATAATATAATCAGCTCGATAATTCTAGTCCTGTCTTTTTCTAACACTAAACAAAAGAAGAGACGGACACATTTTCATCGAGCCGACAAATGGAGTGATTATGAACGGTTAGATATTTGCAATGTGCTGACGCGTAACTCCACAGCTACCTCACCTTACTCTGCGGTAGAAAACGTACACGGAATAATGAACGATGCATTGTTTATTAATATCGCCATAATAGACGTTTTATTATTATTCAAGGGAGTTTGCTCTAAAAGGCTGAATTACAACACCTGCTCGTAACTACTATACTATAAATTACAGTTTAAAAGAAAAAAAAAACGTTCGAGAGTTTTACCATGTGGCATGCCACCTGTCACGTCTAGATAAATTCGAATACTTGGTATGAAGGCTTAGCAATCTATGGTAAAAATGACAAGAGATAGTTAAATTTACTGAAATTCCATTAGATTTAGGCGTCTCAGACCGATCACTCTGGGGATCCATGGGTAAACTGAACAATGCGGTATATCCGTCAGAGTCTTATCTTAATAAGATAGGGCAAAACAATTTAACTCATCAAAAATTATTAACACTACATAAAATGTTGAATTTCCCAAAATACTCTGTTATGTTCGTACTCGCCTTTCACCCACATTCTAAAAGCTGCTCATAATTTCCCGCGTCAATAAGGCACGTCGCGCACCTGGGGAGGAGTTAAGGGGGGTCGGGGGGATGCAAACAATTTAATTTACTACAAGAAGCGGAAACCTCCCGATAATGTACCCCTGTATAGCGCCCTTGTTAATACAAATTTTCGCGGGCCATCGTCCGACGCGTGTTATCTTAGGGAAATAAATTAAAAATATACAGGCCAAGGTAGAGCGGTGAGCGGGGGACAAGGTTCCGCAGGTATTTATGATGGGTTTACTGCAAAATCGATCGTGAATACAATAATTTATATTAATGAGGTATATTGCTTTTTTTTAGTGTATGCAATTTTAATGTACCTTATAACATTACATTTCCATGAATTTTAAACCATTAATCCAGAGGAGAGCAAAGCAGGCTACCAGTATGGTAGCTCATTTCAGTTCACCCAATATATAAAGTTTCTAGTCATAATAAGATATTAAAAGCTATTTTAAATTAAGACTGCAGATAAATTGCCAATAAATACCTAACCTGTGGTAGTTTGAATAAATGGTTAAATATATCTATGATTCAGAAATATTTTCAAAAGTTTTCAATTAAAGTCTAATTTGAATTTGTTCTCACTTTACGGAACTCTAAAATCCCAAGACAAAAATCTCACGGTCGACTAATATACGCGTTCGCTAATTCATCATTGTTGTCGCTAATAAAAACACGACAAAAACACGTCTTCGACATCGAGAGGCGCTCCGCCACCCGGGGTGTGCGTTAATGGACCCCAGGTTAATGGTCTTACGCTAGGACGGTATTTTTTTATTTAAAAAAATTAAAATTCTTTAAGAAGAGAAGTTACTTTTATACTAAAGAGTGCGAGGACTGATTGTTTAAGAGATACAATCATCGACAAAGTTTAATAATGCGTATTGGATTCAATTCAAAATAAAAAGTGTCCAAGACGTGTCCAAACCCTATGTTAGGTTACGATACGCTTTGCGAGAAATCGGGGTGTGACACACGAACGAACAGACATGATGACAGACATGACGAAACTGTTAGTTTATACTTCATTTTATTATTTTTATAACTGTCCTTTCTGTCCTTTGTTGTTGCCAAATAAACTACTTTCTTCTCCTTTCGTTTTCGCCGTTTGGCTACGGAACCCTAATGAATATCTGAAGGTTTTCACATTGACATTAATAAAAAATCTGTCATTCTCATATCTCGGCGATACAGAGCCAGTATAGTAGATATATGTTGCATAGTGAGAGTAAATATATGTTGCATAATCCTTGGTTGAATTACCAAGTGGTTAGACAGCTTTGTAAATACTTCGTATACTCACGTATATATATATACTGAATGAGGTCTGTCGACAAATAATGTGTGGTCTCTGGACCATTAGTTTGGATTGCAGAAAAAAATAATCTGTTCAATATTTTGGACTGCAAATATCCTTCACCATAGTTATGACCTGTAAATAAATAAATAATGCTAGATCCACAGCTTCACACAGCATCATCTAGCCTCAAACTCAGCAGACCTTGTATAATGGGAACTACATGACTGATAAACTACTTATATATATATTTTTTAAATACATACATAATATTATACATAGAACACCCAGACCCGAGACTAATATTTGCAGATCATACAAGCATTTGTCCCGCGAATTCTCATGCGTAATTTTTTGTAGATTCGGGGCTATGATGTGACTGTTGGTGATTTATTTTTTTGATTACATTCGAGTATCGTTAAAACCAATGACGATAATGTCTGTTTATCTAACGAAAAATCGTCTCAAGACCCCTCCAGCCTTTTGGATCGGAAATATCTCAATGCGCTCGGTGCAAATAATAAAATTATACGTCGGGGAATGGGGCGTTCTCTTTCCCTTTTTGTTTAATAATTATTTATCGGGATGAAGATAATAAAAAAAAAATAATGCTGGACATTTTTCACACAGCATCATCTAGCCCCAAAGTAAGCAGAGCTTTTGTTATGGGAACTACATGGAACTACATTTTTGTTGTTGTAAATACATACATTATACATAGAAAACACCCAGACCCGAGACAAATATTCGCAGATACAAACATTTGTCCCGCGGCGGTAATCGAACCCGCAACCTTCTGCGTCTCAGGATTAACATCAGAGACGTAGCTGGCGCTCACACAATTTTAATACTGAATACGTCATTACGATACGCTACGCTATGGAGGCTACGGATCTTACTTGTGTTATAAACGCTAAAGTTTGTGAGGATGGATGTTTGTTACTCTTTCACGCAAAAACTACTGAACGAATATTGATGAAACTTTACCGTAATATAGCTTATACATCAGGTATATAGTCTACTTTTTATCCGGGTATCACGCGGGCGAAGCCGTGGGCAGGCCCTAGTATTACTATAATGCTGTTATCTCCAAGAGCAAGAGGCATTGGAATCCGTGGCACACTTCACCCCGCCACAAGCGAAGCCATGTCAAAAACGTGACTACAAGGTCACATTGTTTCATACTACTCTTCACTACAATCCTTAGGGTGAAGGACACGGGAGCATAAAAAAACAGACACGCTCACGACTGTCTTCCCCATGGTGGGCATCCTCAGATACATACTCAGTGAGTAGATAGTAGTCAGTGGCACGTCCAACATTACATTTGGTACATGCCCGCGTTTTGCAAGTTAGAATTCCACGTGACAGGTTGCAGGCCCATCGCCGCTGATTGCAACACTAACTGTCGGCACATGCCTTCGAATTTTAGGTTCTAGGGCGTGCCGGTTTCCTCAAGATGTTTTCCTTCACCGCTTCGAGCACATTTTAATGCGCACATAATTTTTTCGATTTGTCAGAACTATCCATTTGTCCAAAATCCACGACCGGGTTCGAACCCACGACCTCCGGATAAGAAGCCCACTAAGCCAACACGGCTTACTGGAGCATAGCTGTCATGAAACCAAAGCTCTCCGCTATTTTAAAGAGTTGTGCTGTAGGGAGTCTGGTATTCACCTGTTATGGACCAGCCCGCTTAGCATGGGCACCCAAGACAACGTTTTGTCAACGAAAGAGAAGACAAAACTATTTATATCGCCTATTCTGTCAAACAAAAGAACGGGACAAAACATTTTTGTCTTCTCGGCGGTAGATAGAACCGTTGTCTTAGGTCTTCATGTTAAGCAGGCTGAGGTGTGTGGGACAGTGGAGGATCAAGTAGGACTTGTGACAGAAACCTCCATAAATTTGTTTGCATAGCCTTTGTATCAGATGGCAACGACGATGGAGCGTAGTCCCCTTCGTCACAGCTCCAGCGAACACGTAATCTGACCAATTTATGACACTCGTGACGTTACGACAATCGATTTAAAAAGTCCCACAGCGTCCATTACCATCTTAAGGCGTTCGCGGCCGGAACGGGGGCCCGGGGGTGAGGTGTTTTTTTTTTCAAGCGTCAGATAGATTGGATGACACTCGATCTCCCCAAGAGGGCGAAATTAAAACGGCGGCGATGAGCCAGGCCGAATGGCCGGGGAATTATTTTCCGTTGAGTGATTCTGGCCCATAAAATTTCTGATTGATCAATTCATCCGGTGTTTCCATTTCGCCTTAATGAAGAGCACGTTGCTCGTTGGACATTTTTTTTTCGCCTCCCTCGACTCTATTTTTCCGCCTGTTTTCGCCTTAGTGGGTGTTTTATTAATTTACCGAACGTTTATTCGGCTGTTTTTTTTTTTTGGATTTGCTTAATGTCCGCCGATAGTCGAAAACAGATTGGGGGTCGAAGTTTCTTCTTTTGTTCTTCGTTCGGAACGTTTCCTCGTCTGTTTTTGTTCACAAAACTCAATTAAAACAAACAACAAGCACGCACACGACTTCATTTCCTAAGATGGACATTTTCAGACACATACTCAGTGCGTATATCTTTGAAGATACCAAATAGGGGATAGTTGCCAGCGTTTTGCATTAAGCATTTCGCGTGACTGGTTGCAAGCCCATTGCCGCTTATTGGACGACATATGGCTTATAATTGTTACTTCTAGGCATGCCGGTTTCCTTCCGACATTTTTCTTCACCAAATAGAATTAGTACAATTGCTCGATTTCCACGTCATCAATGAACAGGCTTCAGCGCACAGCAATCACAAGTGGAATCTCCATGCGGACGTGAAACTCACTATCGTGAAACTTAATGGTTTAAAGTTGTCGATCGAAGCGAGGTCCGGATAGCGTTGCGAATTTTATTGCGGGTCCTTTCAGGGTGTTAAGGGAATGGGGTATAATGGATCCGTTCCTCGGACAATGCTTCGACCATTTCAGCCACATTTCATTAAAAACAACAATAAGGGATATAACGAGAGTTCGCGCCGTCATCACGGCAGGCCGGCGATTTGATCGCGTTTCTTCGACTATTGTTTAGATATGAACCCTGTACGAGTTTCGGACTATTAACGATCCAGTGTTGCGGTTTTAAGAAACAAAACAATGGGTTCTATATTCCCTTTGGACACGACACATTTTGCAGCGACACAGTATACATTTTTGGAGTGTGGTGTTAAAACCACGCCTCAATAACTGAAACCATTCAAGATTTTAAGCTTACGACCGTATTTCCCATGACGTATATCCCCAGATACACACACAGCGGATAGATCTTTGATGGGGACCAAGAAGAGGGTACTGGCTACCCCCTTCTTGGGAAGTCCAAACATTTGGTACATGACCGCGTTTTGCTAATAGTTAGGTATGCTAACTATTAGCAAAACGCGGTCATGTACCATGGTTGCCATGCACCAACTGGATGGCATAAAGTCGTCGTATAATTGACTCTAGGGCATTCCGTGGCTCTCAAGATTTTCCCAATGTGAAATATAACAAAAAAACCGCAAACAAAGCCATGCGAATCCAGCTATGAACAATAAACCGGCAAAACGCCCACCGATCAGATTAGCGCAGGTAATCGTCCAAATAATTAGCATCAAAAGTGTCGTAATATCCCATTCCGTTTGTGTCTAATTAATCAAGATCAGAGGGCAACAGACGCGCATCCATCAGCGCGGACCAAACTCTCTATTGTTATTACGCTGAAAAATACAACGAACGATCCTGTTTTGTCCAGAGAATTGACAGCTAGACAGCTTCAAGAGATTTTAAGTATGCGAGCCGATTTAAACGTTCGTACTAGAGCATATTCTTATACCAAAGAACTTAACCTAACCATAACTTTTAGAATTAGTACCTACCTAACTACAACAAGTTAACCTACGATGTGTGTACCTACATTGATAGGCTCCTACCTACTTATTGTGCGAAATAATCAACTGATAGGTATTATCGAGGTACGACTAAACATAAGTATGTATATATAACATAGGTACCACATAATACTATAGTATATATGTGACGTAGGTTAAGTTTTAGTTACTAAAAAAGAGTCTGTAAACTTCTTTGGTATAAATAAAAAAAATGAATTGAATTGAACATACTTCATACTTTTGTAAGCTTATTCTCGAGCGAGTTATCTTGTACCTATATATTACGCATGCTTTGGTGCCCTCCAATTGTCTAAAACCTATGTTATTATTAAGAACTATGTCTAAAAACCTTTTTATCTGTTATTTGTGTGCGAGGTATGTGTTAACCCCGGAACTGGATAAATAAATCACTAATAACGACAACTATACCAGGAAGAAGACTTAATTTCAGAAAATATACTTTAATTTCTTGCGTAGGTATGTATCCTAATTGTTTTCCTGATTGAATAGCCACGAGAAGGCATCTACGTTGATTAGATCTGCCATTCAAAATACTCTAGTCTATCGTCTCCAAAACCTTATTTCTATGCATACAATCGCCATTTGAATTCGGCATTATATTCAAATGTCCAACCGTTAGAAGTTTATCATAATCCCGGCAAATTTCCTGAAATAAACTTGAGGAGGCATTAAAATAGCAATCAAACTGGCAATCGGGGGGGAGCCGAATCAAATCTCGAAAAGAACGTACCGATTTGTAATTCAAAGTATTTTGGAAGTATTCGGACGCGCGGTGGAACGCTGTAGGGACGGAGCCAGAGACAAGTTTCTTACATTATAGTGTTAAAAAACCATTTAATGTGAAACAGTAAACTACTTACCAACTTAAGATAAGAATATTTTTGTATGTATGCTTACCACCTTGCCCAATGATACAGCAGATGCAAGCTGAAATAGAACTCAGTCAGTTGACCAAGGTAGTAAAGTGATAATTTGATATTTCTTCGTGAAACCGCTTGGCACTATCATGGTGGTTAAAAAAACACTCGTAGACTTATCAGGTCTATTTTTTTATACCACTAAGATGGCAAACCAGCAAACCTGCGCTTACTGTAGGCTATGACCTCCTGCAACACCAGAGGAAACCGTGCTTTAATAATAAATGCTGGACATTATACAATATCATCTAGCCCCTAAGCAAAGCTTGTATTATGGGAACTACATGATATATTCGATTGTCGACGACCATTTTGAAGAATCCCATACCGTAGTCATAAGGGAAAATATCAGCAGGTAGATCATTCTATAGTCTGTCCATTGTTTCAGTGCTGAATGATTACATCTCGCTATTAATGGCCATGATTGTAAATTCATGCAAACGCATGATCAGTGCATTAATCTCTAGGCAGTCTCTTTCTAGCAATCTCTTCCTATCTTCAAAAGGCTATTCACTATTTGTCCTTATCTCAAAGCTGATGAGTTGCTATCATATATATTATATATGTAGGTATATGTATGTACTATGTATATGTGTGTGTATGTATCCCATAATACGTCACTGTGTATGTTTGTATTGTCTATACACCACCGACCTTTATCGTGCACGTCAATTCCTGTCCATCCAAAGGTTCTCTGGAAGAGATCGCTATAAGCGATAACACCGCCTATTGTACTCCCGCGATTAGCTTGTAATTTGCTGTGTTATTTGTAAGCAACATATTATGTGATGTACTATAAAGAGTTATCTATCTATCTATCTAATGTGATAAGAAACCGACCGCAGGCTCTCGTGCTAGGCGAACTGAACGCTATACCCGATCCGAATAGTCGACCGGAATCCGCGAGGCGTGCTTCGGTGGATGAAAACGTTGATTACGCGCTCGATTAACCAATACGCCAGGAAAATGACGATTCAATTTCAAGTTCTTAGTTATATTCCATTTCTGTTTTTAGAATCTAGTTACGGATGGAGCTTCCTTGTTTTTGGATGTTTGTTTGCTTGCCTGTAACCGCCAAAACGGCTGATCGGACTGTAATATTTTTTGCAATCGAATAGTGTGTCTCTAAGGATGGCGGACTGTAATATTTTTTACAATCGAATAGTGTGTCTCTATGAATGGGTTTTAGAAATAGGTTACCGTCGCCTATTGACTTCTGCATCTCCGAAAGATCTTGAAAGATTTTGAAAAGTGACGGATTGCTAGTTGGGGGAAATATTTATACATATCATCACATTTAAGACAAAAGTCGTAAAATATTTGCCTATTCTTATCGAGTTTTGTTCTACTGAAGTCACTTTGACATAGACACGAGTTCATTACACAATTTCCTGTTAGAATGTTAGCATTCTGAATTTTACGAACAATAATCTTCTATCACGTTTCACAATCTCGATATCTCTTGTTATTACGCGATATTTTCCCCATAATTAGACGCACCGTGAGGCAAATTCTCCATCAGCGGAGTAAAAAAAAAAAGAATAATTGCCATTAAAAATCACCCCCGCGATAGAGGTTCCTCGAACGATCAGCCCTGAAGCTATCTTCATTAATGAAAACCATAAAACTGGGGGCCCGGTATCCGGCTCGAAGCTGAAGGCTACCCAGCATAGAGCAATGACTGGAACAGAATTCGAATATTTCATACATACCGATGGAAATGACCTACATTCTCTGAGGACAGAGGATTTCAACTGTCTAGAACAATAAAAATAGAAGTTTAACATAGGACAGATTAAACATACAAGCCTCTCTGGCGTTTGCCCAACAGATTGTGAAGGCGGAGCTATTGATGATGATGATAATGGTTGCAAATAGCCGATTACTGACAAAAATGTCGTCCAAAAAGCTAGATCAGAATTCAAGAAGCAAACACGGCATCAAACGAAAGCAGATCTTCAAACAAACCTGTTTGTTTAATTTAAAGCACGGTTTAGAACTCATTACTTACCTACAATACGTAAACGAACCTTTACGATAGGCATTTTTCTCCACTCAACTAACCTGTGAACCTTCTGCACCCCTCTGTAGATCTCTTAATGACAGTAGCGTAAAAATACGCGTCGAACGAGCATCGCCTTATTAAGCCCGCAAGGGATGCAGGTGGGGTGAGAATAGTATTTAACGACATTTACATAGAGAAGTTAGATTGGGACCATAATTAGTTTGTTTGGTTCAAACGTTGTTAAAAATTAGGCTGTTCTAGATTTTTATAATAATTTTAAAATAGAAAAATCAATAATACCTATTCAAAATGAAAAACCAGTTATAATTGCGAACGTGATATTTCTGGATTTTAAAATTGGTTGTTGTAAGCGTTGCAAGAACAAATAACGCCGACAGAAACATTTTCATAGATTTTTGACAGAGTGTTATCACGAGAATCGGTACACTGGACAGAGTTAGTTGGCAGAAATCGAATGAGACCTGGGGTCTAGACAAATACCACGTTTTGTTGGCGTTAACGCCTGCGGAAAGATTCAATTGTATGGAAATAACATTAGCTGTGGAAAATGTCACGTGACAGCTGCCAAGTTTTACATTTACAAATTTGCGTTAGCGTGAAAAGAAAAGTAAGCGTCAGGTATCTGTCTAGGATCTTGGTTTACAAGAAAAATTGCGATTTTAACCGACTGAAAAATACCATAATGTTCAACGAAATAGCGCTAGACGTAACCGTATGTTTCAGTCGGCATATTATTTACCTTTGGATTGTTTAACCAAAAGGTATCTACAAGTACCAATCAAAGATAGAAAAGCAGCCAATCCTCAGCCAACGATTACCCGATTATCAAATGATTTTCCCAGTGAAATATGATACCAGCCGTCAGATCGGCTCGTAATCAAGAGCATCGTTGGTGCGGAACGACTCCAGTCAATTCCGACCGTCTTTGATGTTGATAGTTGTGACGGGGGCAAAGGAACCACTGGTCCAGACGAGGATTAGCGATTCAGAGATGTGCGAGCGATTTGGGTCGGGATAACTTTTCTGATAATTGCGACCTCTGTGACGCAGTGGGCGGAGGCCCGCTTTAGACGCAGAAGGTTGCGGGTTCGATTCCCGCCACGGGACAAATGTTTGCATATGCAAATGTTTGTCTGGGATCTGGGTGTTTTCTGTGTATAATATGTATGTATTTACAAAAAAAAATGTATATAAGTAGTATATCAGTCATGTAGTTCCCATAATACAAGCTCAGCTTACTTTGGGGCTAGATGATGCTGTGTGAAAAATGTCCAACATTATTTATTAATTATTAAAGTAGTGAAAGTACAATTTGCTTTATTAAGTCACCAAAATGAATACGGACCGAAAGAGTGGTTATGGTCGTACATGTTTTATGTAATTTTTGCAAAAATACGCGTATTTCGAGGACTAATTCCTTTTGACGACCGCTGTGGCGCAGTGGGCGGAGGCTCGTCTAAGACGCAGAAGATTGCTGGTTCGATTCCCGCCGAGGGTCGAGACAAATATTTGTCTCGAGTCTGGGTGTTTTCTATCTATAATGTGTAGATATTTACAAAATATAAATATATATAAGTAGTATTATCAGTCATGTAGTTCCCATAACACAAGCTCTGTTTACTAGACGATGCTATTTGGAAAATGTCCAGCATTATTTAATTAATTCCGAGCACGGAAATCAAAACAATTGCCTGACGAGACAAAATTATACAAAAAAAATATATTTTCCAGAAGTAGAATATATTATTATAATTATAAATCTTTTTACACGCGATGACAGGAATTCGTATAAGCTTTGCCATAAAATATTGTTTGTTTGTTTGCCTCTTAATATTCACCCCTAAAACGGAAAATCGGATAAATAAACGTTTCTAATAAACGGCGGGGTTTTGCAATAGATCTGTATGTCTTCAAGGATATTTTTTTAAAGCCACGATTCGTAGAGAGTAAATAAATAAGTTCGTATTGAGTGTGGATAGTACTGGCAAGCAGTTAGAGGCCGGCCGACGTGGCTTATCGACTGCTATAGCCACTGGCAACTTAACTTGCCCTCCGGAGCAATAATTACAAGACTTCTTTCGCAAACCAAGACACAATTTTCTCCGTGAATCTGCCGCACTCGTCAGTCACAAAAACGCCAATACATCATTCAACTTCCACCTTCCTCCCTAAAAAATTTTTTCACAACATTATCAAAATTATCCTCCCCCCTCCCAGTTGACGCACCTTAACGAGGGTCCCCCTACTGTCTCCCGATTTTATAACTGCCGATAGCACGGCAACATTGAATAATTGTTGTAATTTAGACTGCTTGTTACGCAAAAACACGATACTTGAGCGTTTTTATTACGTATCGCCGTTGAGATAACGTGTATTGGCCGGCCGACGCGGTCGGGGCACTTTGCGAGGGAGTGAACGTTGATGAAGAGACTGTATTGTTTCGTTTGGGGTTCGTTGATACTTCTTATCACGACATCGACTACTTATTTTGTGGAACTTCAGAACTGGTTGGCATTAATGTAGGCGCATCTTTACAAACATTGACAAATATTTTAACATTGAAATTGTCTTTGGATTCGTAGTTCAGTCAGATTCTGATAGAGACCAAGTCCAATTGTATACTCTATCAGTTTATATTGTCTACGATAGCAACAACGATACACGTAATATCCCCCTTCTACACGTAAAATGAGACATATCTTGTAGCCGGTCTAATGGGCCCGTCAGACGCGAATGTATCGCGAATTTTAATATCGCCATTTTTAGCGTTCGTTATAAGCAGTGATCGGAATTAGGTGAGCTAAAATACCTAAAGTTCGAAAAATAACAGAGACTAAGTGGAGACGCCTTGCGACTAAATATTTTTCCGGGAAAATTTTCCCGGGTTTCGAGAAATTACTTAGGTCCATCTAAAATTAATACAGTAAAATAACAATCGAATTAATTTCCTCTTCTTATTATTGATAACAAGAAGAGGAAACGAATTCGATTGTTGTAAAAAACGGTAAGCACGATTTTTATTGTTTTCAACAAATAAAATGAACGATGTAAGTAAGCGCGGAAGCTAATGTGATTTATAAACCAGCTTTAGTAAATAGCTATAGTAATAAAAACATTTTTTTAAGCAAGGGAATAAAAAAGCCATTTTATAGTTTTTGTACCATTTATTCATTTTGTACAGATAATGGAACTCAAAATCAATAATTAAGAAAGTAACCAGTCCTACCTAAGATACACAGTCGGAACTCTAAACATTATTTCCATTGATGTTGAATTTGTCCCTTAATCTGAATCGCTAACGTTTTCATCATGGACGGAGTATAAAGAAATATCTTCGTCTGGAGAATTAAAGAAAATCATTAGGAGTTTTTCCATATTATCTATTTTCAAACGATTTCTTTTTGTACTTAAAATCCATTTATACGTAGAGAAGGACCTTTCAACATCAACTGAAGTTACAGGTACATATTTATAGAATGACAATAATTCATTTTCATTATCTAATCCTTTATCTATATTTTCACAAATGTCTCTTAATGCATCTAGATCGGGATTTCTGTCCATAACGTTTTCTAATTTTTGTTTTACTGGTTCAGAAGAACACCAGCTTAGAACAATTCTTGCTTCATCAAAAATATGGAAAGTTTCCGTCAACAATAAGTTAGACTTTTGCAATTTTTTTAATGAAATTTGAATTATTTTAAAATATTCGTCAATGTAATCTAAATCAGTTTTTAAACTTTCTTTTCCTAGGACAGTTTTAGCATGCCTGATAGACAAAGAATCAGAACTTCTTAGAAGTCTTACAATAGTTTTTATTTCTTCGTAATATTCAGCATAATACGAAGCTGCTTCTAGCCATGTACCCCACCTTGTTATGACAGGTTCAGGTGGCAATGGCAGGCTCGGAAATTTTTCCCTTAACAATTTTACTCTATTAGGAGCTTTTAAAAATATTTTTTTTACATTTGAAATTAAAGTATCCACATCCGCATATTGTGTCCGTATTTTTTCTGCAACGCGGTTAAGAGCGTGTGCTAAACAGGTAACATGTATCATATTTGGCAAGGAGTTCTTTAACATTCTTCCTGCTTTTAACATATATGCTACGCTATCAGAACATAAAACTAAAACATCTCCTACTTTGTCTTCATACGAGTCACCCCACATATTTTCTAGGCATCCAATCACAAAATGAGCTATTGTCTCTCCATTTACTTTTTCTAACATTTTGCAAGCTATTAAAAATGGTTTGTTTGTTGCGAGATTTAAAGGTTTTACAAGAAAATTTACAATATAACGACCTAAATAGTCGGTAGTTTCATCTAGAGATATCCAAAGTTTCTGATTAAGAATATGGTCATGGATTGATGCAATTTTTTTTTTAAAAACTATGTCTAAATAAACCTTTCTCAATAACGATTCATCGGGAATCCTTTTAACATTTGTACATTTACAACACATATATTTCATTAAAAAAGTTTTAAACTCTGGTCGATTTACTCGTGACCAGGGTATGTTACACCATATAAGAAATTGTATTAAATCTAAATAAAATTCTTTGTTCACTTGCCTAGCAGTACCTTGATGTTTTGGTCCGTCAATATGCCTCTGTATATTGCTTTTTTTGCATACAATAGAATTCTCACATTTAGAACAAAATATCGTGTTGCTAGCGGGGTCGTGGTACAATTCGGGGTGATCTCTAATCCACGACTGTACAATCCCGTCGGTAGGTTTGGTCGCCATTTATTTGCTAGTTGCGTTGAGGCAGAAAAATTACTGAAAACAATGAGACAAATATATAGTTTCTACACTTTTCCAGGGACGTCTTCGCGTAAAATATAGTTTGATGATAGAATTGCCAGTAGCTCCAACATTTGTGCACGAACTCAAATATAAAACACTTAATAAAATTCCATAAATAAATAGTTGCATAAAATTGTTTGAATTTGGTAAATTTATCAAAAGCAGTCTAATATTTAGAATGTTTTAAAAGTGTAGTACAAATCAAAGACTTACCAAGTAATTTGATTGCCGTAAAGCGCAGTAAATTTCTGGTTGCAGTAAATCGTAGTCCGTAAATTCAAGCCAAGGTAGATAGGTACAAGTAGTGATATGGTTGCAATAAATCGCAGTCCGTAAATTCAAGCCAAGGTAGTTATGTGAAGCAGATCCAATAAACGATACGAAAACAGGTTAATAAAATATTCACGAGTCTAAGATACACACGCTGCCGAGGTAACTATAGAAGTGATGCACGCACGCATACAAGTTATGACGCCGTTTGGATGCAAAACACCCTCACCCTTCAACCCTTTTGTCATTGTTTACTTAAACAATGATTCGTTTCCCAGAATAGCCAAAGCATGCTGTCCCTTTCTTAGCGTTTGTTGTTGTTGTTTATCACTGGTTTGCAGTGTATTGCTACAAACACTTAAAGGGACAGCATGATTTGGCTATTCTGGGAAACGAAAACATAGGCGAATCCAGTTTTTTACCTGAGTTAATAACAAAATAAATCTTATTGAAGTTTGTTAAAAAGGAAAATTAATTCAGTTAGTTTTCTGTATGAATAACATTAATATTAAATGTACTTAACTGATATCCTAAAACTTGGAACAAATTCCCAATTTCCGGGAAAGATTTCCCGGAAAAAAATGTTAATGGTAAGGAAGTCTCCATTTTTTTTGACTCTGTTCTTTGAACTTTAGGTAAATTAGCTCACCTAATTCCGATCACTGGTTATAAGCAAAAAAATCCTCATATTCTTAAAATAATAAGGAGCTCGTCTCGAACATAAAGTATGAACAGTAAGCAAAGACAGCATAACTTCTGAGCTTTGCTATGACAATGGGATGTTTTGGCCCACCCACTTTAACAGCTAGTGCCGCATATCGCAATAAAAAATAACTATTCTCAAATATGACAAATGTCGTTTTATTCTGCAACGACAAAAGCCCGAACATACGTTTCCTATTAGGAGGTTATCTGTTTGTTAGTCTGTTACCAATGTATGTGTTAAATGTGTATTTCAACGACCTTTCTGGTTGAAATACACATTTAACATTTTACTTGCGACTCATATTTAAATCAAGGTAAGCCATGACAGCAGTATTTTCACAGACTCGAAATGATTGTCTAGAAACACTTCATACGAACTAATCGTGAATTAGTCATTAGTATTAGTATTAGTAATTAGTATTAGAATCATGGAATGTGCCTTTTGTCAGTATTACTTCAGTATAGTTCGTACAAGGGTACTTATAAAAATCAAAGAATAACCCTGTCCAAAGGATAGGCCTTTGCTTTTACGCGCCCGGCATATTTTTTTATCTCTCCTACCCGCCGGTATTTCGCGAGACTTGTACATCACTAATAAGCCACTTGTATGATTTAATAACGCACGTGGTACCATTGTTATCGGCAGAAGAGCTCGTAATGACAATTAGTACTTGTTGGGAAAATGATAAATTCATTTTTCGCGAAGCATCTGCGGAAATTTTGAAATTCAGAATTTTCCTGCTTCGGGTGGAACATGGGAGATCATTACTTTGTTAGAATACTATCCTACTAATATTTTAAATGCGAAAGTTTGGATGTTGGCACATGCCTTCGAATGTAAGGTTCTAGGGAATACCGGCTTATTTAGTCTGTCTTTATTTTTTATTGTACACAAATAAACACTTACAAAAGCCTGAATTAAATGTACAAAGGCGAGTTTAATCCTAAAAAGAGTTTTCTTCCAGCAAACCTTGAACTAGAGAGACGTAATTATAGAGGTAGGATCGGATTAGCTTTAAGTAAATTTAGTTAGTTACTTCTTAATATTTTTTTCCTTCACCGTATTCTAAGCACGTGTTAGTGCATATATTTATCGAGTGGAAAAATCTATTGCAGTACGACCATTTTCAATCCCACGACCTCCGACTCGAAAGTCGGAGAATCGCCGGCTAGGCTAATACGACTAACCTAAAAGTCAAACAATTAAATGACGTCTCCCTTGTTTCTAGTTACTACGTACGTCAAAATGCGGACACCTCCACCTTAGAATACTCTACAACAGACGGCTATACGTGATTCGAACACTTGTACTTTAGCCGGTAGCCATACTGCAAGCGGCTAGGTCCGCGCCTCGAAATTCCATCTTGCAAAACTATTATTATGTAAGGTAGTTTACAAATTATTAGGTACACCCCGGCCACTTCAAAATCAGATTTAATCTTCTCCATCCAAAGGTTGTCTGGAAGAGATCGCTTTTAAGCGATAAGACCGCCCATTGTACCTTTGTCTCAATCTGTTATTGTTTAAATCATAAGGTGTACAATACATATTTTCATTCATTTATTCATTCAACTAATGCATTTTTCGCTTTTCTCTAGAAAGACGACTAGCTTACGACTCACTTATACGGCCAACAATATAACGTAGCAAACCACGCAGCTAGCCGCTTGCAGTGCGGTGTGGCCGCACTGCAAGCGGCTAGCTGCTTAGCCACCTGCAGTACGGCCACACAAGCTGCTAAGTCAAGTCACGTCAAAATTCATTTATTCATTAAAATCACAAGGATCACTTTCAAACGTCGGTTTTATATACTGCCTGTTCTTCCGCGACCTAGCCAGGAAAGAAAACAAGGCTGGTTATTATGTTAAGCCACCTGCAGTGCGGCCACACAAGCTGCCAAGTCACCGGCAATGCTTCTACGCGTGCTACCTAGACGCCTAGCTGCCAAGCCACCGGCAATGCTTCTACGCGTGCTACCTAGACGCCTAGCTGCCAAGCCACCGGCAATGCTTCTACGCGTGCTACCTAGACGCCTAGCTGCCAAGCCACCGGCAATGCTTCTACGCGTGCTACCTAGACGCCTAGCTGCCAAGCCACCGGCAATGCTTCTACGCGTGCTACCTAGACGCCTAGCTGCCAAGCCACCGGCAATGCTTCTACGCGTGCTACCTAGACGCCTAGCTGCCAAGCCACCGGCAATGCTTCTACGCGTGCTACCTAGACGCCTAGCTGCCAAGCCACCGGCAATGCTTCTAGGCGTGCTACCTAGACGCCTAGCTGCCAAGCCACCGGCAATGATTCTACGCGTTCTACCTAGACGCCTAGCTGCCAAGCCACCGGCAATGCTTATACGCGTGCTACCTAGACACCTAGCTGCCAAGCCACCGGCAATGATTCTACGCGTGCTACCTAGACGCCTAGCTGGCAAGCCGCGTGCAATGCGGCCACAGCCTTACAATCAGTAAAAAGTAACATTTATTCCGCGTGAAGTGTCCACGGCACGCCGGCAGTGACGAGTGCTGCAGCAACAGACGTCATTTTGAAGCGTGGAGTGGCAGCAGGCTCCCCGCTTTCATGTCCCCATTCAATGATCAGTCAGTGTGAGCTGTCTGGATACAAATGTTTATGTTAAACCGGTAGTGTGAATGTTACTATTCCGTGTGTAACCGGGAATGTATAATCTTATAAAAAAAAAACACGCTCACGACTGTCTTCCCCATGGTGGACATCCTCAGATACATACTCAGTGAGTAGATCTTTTGAGGATACCAAGTAGGGGGTAGTCAGAGGCACTTCCAAACATTACATTTGGTACATGCCCGCGTTTTTTGGTTCTAGGGCATGCCGGTTTCCTCACGATGTTTTCGTTCACCGTTTTGAGCACGTGTTAATGCGCACATAAATTTTTGAAAACGTAGATATAGCAAGCTCCGTGAGTTTGCACAAGGTAAGTACCTTACAAGGAAGTTCAGGGGTAAGACGAAGGCGCCACCTCGCGGGGAATTGATCCCCGTGCATTATTGTATCTATAAACATTTCAATTGAGACCGCGGCTTAGGAAGATCAAGGGGCGGCTACCCTCGGATAGCGGTAATCAACAATTCTTTATTTATTCGAAAATTACTTTACAGGGTATCGCGTGTATACTCGTTCTATAAAACGATTGGCAACACACTACAGCTGAATGAAGGATCATAAAAAAAAAACAAGTTTCTTGCCTGGTTCTTCTAGGCTTGGTCGCTCGCAAGAAATCGGCGTAAAATCACTTTTAAATTTTAAATTCACTTAGTTTTGAGCTGACTTTTCTATATGATCCTAGTGATTTCGATGAATAAAAACCTTTTGAGTTTGACTTTTAAAATACGTGTCCGTGGTTTAAAATAATCACATGCCTTCCTTAAGGCGCTGCAATCTAATGTAAAGTGCTTTTTTATTCTAGTGTGGATATTCAAAGAGATTTTTAGAATAAATACATACAGTTATCAATCTATCTATATATCTATAAGTTTAATATAGATACTGCACGATGTAGTCAAAAATTGGGTAGTTCTAAAAGCCGCCGAATTCGAAGGTCGAAATCTAAAATAACCAATCACAGGAAGGCACATATATAACTGCAAAGCCTAACTTTGTCCGTTGAAAAACCTATTTTGCAAGCAAACAGATGAATCCTAATTATATTTCAGAGTCCTCAGGATCCTGGGAATCCGGGTCGAACTTGCCTTATTATTTTTGCACAGGTAATAAAATAAATGATTTTTCCCTTTTTCATCACTGGCAGTAATCCGGCCGCGGCTGTTTGGGCTCGACCACGTTCGCTTTAGTGATGGGACAAATCTTTTCAGTCTTGTTTTTAAAGTTCAATGGGCCACCCCAAACTAGAGTGCAAGACTACCAGGAGAAACAATCTTGGTCTATTCTCATCCACAGACTACCCGCAACCTTTAAGATGACATCATTTTATCTAGCGAGGGGCCTTCTTAAACTGCGTTATCCTGCTCGCTAATAACACTAGCAAAATGGCTGTGAAAACGAGACAATCGCACCAATTTTGCCATGCTTAGCATAGAAACCTGCTAAAACGTGAAAATGGATTAATGTTGAGATCTAAAAGTATTATTAAACTTGAAAAGGGGGTAATTCTAGTGTTAAAATTATGCCGTTGAAACAATTTTAAAATGGGAAAATGCGACTAATTTACTCTCATCGATTCGATGTTTTTCGTTTCTTTCATAGCTAATTTAGTAGATCTTTATTGTGAAACCTTGCAACACTACAATACTTGTATGGATCAGTCCTGTATTCAAGACCATGGCACCCCCCGGCCCATCACTAGTTTTCGTTTTATTTAACACCGTCTCCCGTCGCCGGCAATAATTCCATCTGCATACATATCGGCCGTGAGAGCGCGGCCTACCATAGATTACTTTGTTTCCCTTTTCGCGATCGTTCGTTCCTGCCACTGCTCCTTTCATGGTCTGCCTGCGTCATATATGATATAAATAACTTTACGGCGATGTGCTTGCAACCTGTCACGTGGAATGCTAACTATTTGCAAAACGCGGGCATGTTACAAATCAGATGTTTGGACGTGCATCCGAATACCCCCCTACTTGGTATCCTCAGCAAGGTCCATGCACTAAATATGCATCTGAGGATTTACATCATGGGGAATATAGTCGTAAGCGTGTTTGTTTGTTTTTGTTTTTTAATGTGCTGAATGTTTACTTGCAATGACAGGAGCTCGTATAAACGATTGACAAGTTGTTTGTTTGTTTGCTTGCTTGTCTGTTACCATTTTTTGCGAATCGGCTTATCCGATTAAAACGCAGTTTTTTTGCCAGTGAAGGCACAGACTAAGTTTCGACTCATTCCGAGTCTTCATCAAGGTGAGTAAAGAGTGATCGGGTTTGCGTCGCTTTTTGCACTGCACACTCTCTTTGTACGTATTTCTTTATTTTTTGCCTGTTTTTGGAATAAACGTATCATTTTTGACAATAAATACCATTTTACAATGGTCTGATGATGATGTTGATGACTAGGCACAGGATATCTCGTCCCCGCTTGTATTCATATTCTCGTGTTCGAGATGATTATCGATTGAGTTGCTCAGTTTACAAGTTAGAAGGCTGATAATTTGATGCCGGGATGCGAACAGGTAGCTACGAGATTATGCTGCTAGAGTTGTTCGTTGTGTGACAAAAACCATTTTGGTGTGACTGCATGTAAATGTGCACAAAAATATTGAAGACAAATCTATTTGTATGTATTTCATTTATTTATTCAACCAATGAAAGTAAAGAAATACATATTTGTTTTCGTTTAGTTGCGTTTCGTCAAAAAACACGTCCGTCGCGGTTGGCAAATTCACGTTTTGTCTGATTCAAGATTGGTCCAGTTTGTACTTTGTGCAACGCAAAAGTACAACTTTCCTTAAGAAGTAGACTCGTGACAGGTACTAAGCTTAGGCAGGCAAATGTTAGTGTAAGAGTTAAGAAGAGAAGGTAGAGAATTAAGTCCTAGCATTACATTGTTTGTGGTAAGTATTAAATAAATAAATAAGATACTTAGCTTAGTGCTGGCGGTATTAACATCTCTAGATTAGCCGCGTGCGTTCCCCGAGCGCGCGTTTTTCGCGGGGTATTATCAATTATTAAACATCAGCATGGAAATAGCACCCCAGAGTCCGCTGCCTACCCCTACTTGTATTAAATATTCGTGGATTACGTTACGTGGCGGGCCGCTTCGGCACCCGTGAAATAGCTTTCGGTTTTGTGCAAGTTATTAGCGGGATTTGCATGTTTTTGATTTATTGTATTATTTTTTGGATCTCGAGAGGCCGGGCTGTTATGATTGGCTTTCTTGAGGGTGTCATGGCACATCGCCATGACACCATGGCGATGTGCCATGACACATTAATTTTCATGATTTAATATTTTTCAGTTTTGTTTCGTATCAACTTAGGTCCTTTTTAACTGCGATACAAGGAGACTGTATATGCGTAAGAGGATGTACATGTTTGTCTGTCACCTTGTCTACAATGCAGTTCAACTGCTTTCTACTTTTAAAGGGATTCCAGATAGTATAGAAAATGTATTGTGTCCTGATCAGTGTAAGGGTTGATCGATTGTAATGTGTTTTTCGCAAGGATGGTTTTTAGATAGGTTGTATCGTCACAAGTTATCAGGGGCGCTGCGATAGACGATAGAAAAACGTCGGGGTTTAAAATTGTAAAAAAAAAATTGTAAATTAATAAATAGTTAAAAAAATATTTAAAAAAAATTAAAAATATTTTCACTATCCACCTTCTGGCTCCATCATCAGACATTCGACACCAAGTGCAATGCAGTCGTCAAAACGAATCTAATGAGCCCAAAGTCGAGGGTTTAGTAGCCACTGAAGAGTTCCACTATCCTCCTGCCTCCATCATCAGATCAGCTCCAAGATACCAAATTATAGTATTGTCATGCGAACTACATATACGTACAATGATTTATTTCGATACGACAATTAAAAATAGGCTAAAATTGGCATAGTTACAAGTAAAGATAATACGACAAAAGTAGGTTCAAATTGACATACTAGATTATTAAAAAAAGTTTGTTAGTTACAAATTAAGCTAATACGAAAAAGTGGAATAAAATTTACATCCAAGATTTAAAAAATAAAAAGTTTGTTAGTTACAAGTTAAGTAAATACGACAAAAGTAGGTTCAAATTGACATACTAGATTATTAAAAAAAGTTTGTTAGTTACAAATTAAGCTAATACGAAAAAGTGGAATAAAATTTACATCCAAGATTTAAAAAATAAAAAGTTTGTTAGTTACAAGTTAAGTAAATACGACAAAAGTAGGTTCAAATTGACATACTAGATTATTAAAAAAAGTTTGTTAGTCACAAATTAAGCTAATACGAAAAAGTGGAATAAAATTTACATCCAAGATTTAAAAAATAAAAAGTTTGTTAGTTATAAGTTAAGTAAATACGACAAAAGTAGGTTCGAATTGACATACTAGGTTATTAAAAAAAGTTTGTTAGTTACAAATTAAGCTAATACGACAAAAGTAGAATAAAATTTACATCAAAGATTTAAAAAAAAAAGTTTGTTAGTTACAAGTTAAGTAAATACGACAAAAGTAGGTTCAAATTGACATACTAGATTATTAAAAAAAGTTTGTTAGTTACAAGTGAAGCGTGTTAAAAATGCTTTAATTAGTAAGGCAGGGTAGCTAGGATCTACGAGTATGTAGACTCATATTCCACTCATACCGATAGTTAGTTCGCACAGTTCTAGCGAGACAATGGGTATTGAAACATCTGGAATTAGCGTGGTCGTGGTGTAATTGGCTAACTCGGCGGTTCGGCTGCGATTCGACGCCAGCCGCCGGCATGCAATTAGCTAACTCAGGTATTGAGCGATGAGTTTACGAGCTCTTTAAGACTGACAGTCGAAATTGGATAGTAGGAATTCATCTTATGCCCGCCTGCACTTAAGGCAAGGGTTCGATTCCCGCCGCGGGACAAATGTTTGTATGATCTGCATATATTTGCCACGGGTCTGGGTGTTTTATTTACAAGAAGGTTAGTAAGTAGTATATCAGTCATGTAGTTCCCATAACACTAGCTCTGCTTTGGGGCTAGATGATATGTGAAAAATTTCCAGCATTATTAAACATAAAGTTTTTGATACTACCCCAACTTCTGATCCGGACCCCCGGTCGTGGGTTCGAACACGGTCGTGCACCAATGGATTTTTCCATTCTATAAAAATATGTGCGCATTAACACGTGCTCGAAACGGTGAAGAAAACATCGTGAGGAGACCGGCATGCCCTATAACCAACAATTCGAAGGCATGTGACAACAGTTAGTGTTCCGATAAGCGGCGATGGGCTTGCAACATGTCACGTGGAATGCTTACTACTTGCAAAACGCGGGCATTTGTAAAAATGTAAGCTATATAACTGTAAAGTTTCAGCAAAATCCGTTCAGTAGTTTTTGCGTGAAAGAATAGCAAACATCCAACCTCACAAACTTTCGCGTTTATAATAGTAGTAGGATTTAGATTAATTTAGATACCTAATTTATAATCCAATGGATAATAATATCATACCTACATACTAAAGAACACACCAAATGTTTTACGTTTTACCAAAGCTCTTAGAATTAGCATATCGAAGTGACAATGGGCTATAGCTAGCAGAACCGACAAAAGCTGGGAAATAAAGGTTCTAGAATGGTGACTATGAACGAGGCGTATTGAAGGCCCTCTACCCGATAGACTGATTATACCTTGAAGGTTAACCCAGAGCTTTCGTCATGGCACACTTTTGGGGGGGGGGGGGGGGGGGCATATCCAGCACTGGACATTTACCGGCTGATGATACAATTTCTATCAAGAGTACACTTAACTTAAAGTAAATCTTGTGCTAAGATTGGAATGGACATAGTTTTTCTGTAATTTCCCACTTGGTCAGAAACCATGAGTACACTCAACTCAAAGTAAATCTTGTGCTCAAATTGGAATGGACATAGTTTTACTGTAATTTCCCTCTTGGTCAGAAACCATGAGTACACTCAACTCAAAGTAAATCTTGTGCTAAGATTGGAATGGACATAGTTTTACTGTAATTTCCCTCTTGGTCAGAAACCATGAGTCCACTCAACTCAAAGCAAATCTTGTGCTAAGATTGGAATGGACTTTGTTTTACTGTAATTTCCGTCTTGGTCAGAAACCATGAGTACACTCAACTCAAAGTAAATCTTGTGCTAAGATTGGTAACTCTGGTATTATTCTCTCATGCATCACTCTCCTCATCCGTTTCCAATGCGTCACACTATGTCCAAATTTCTCTGTATTATTTATTTTTATAACAATAAAATCAAAATCACGGGCGTGTTATCTTTCTGTAAGTACTCTCTTTATACCCAAGATACAAGCTCACTCTTAGTTTGGGTCTCGTTATGGATTCCACTTAGTATCTAGTACGCATCCTACCTTAATATTATGTATGCATTGTTAATCTGTATCCTTCACTTTTGGTAAGAAACAATTTATATATATAAATTTTTAATGGCGTCTGCTTTTTCCCAAATTACGAAAACCAGTTTCCAAATTCAAAGAAACAATATTCACGAACATCTGCTGTGAGATAATCAAATTAATCCATCTACTGGCAGATCGAAACGTCAGGCCGGACCTGTAGTGGAAATAATTTCATCTAAAACACGACCAGCTTCAATAGACCTTTGACGTGTTCATGTCGTAAATTTGGTAGAGGTCTCGCGGGCTGGGCGGGGGCATAACAATATGATGGATAGGATCCCGACCCGTTGGTCTTTTGACACCTCCATCGTTCAATTGTCAACGATCATTCTTTGAGAGTGCTCCTTCGGAACGATTGGTTTTATTATTTTCTCGTATACAGCGGCGGGCGCTATAAGTGGGTGAATTGATTGAGTGAGCCCGCTTAGTCTTCCTTTCCGATAGTTTAACACGAATTTTCTTGCAGCACAGGTTTGTTAAATCAAAATCGTATATATGTATTTTTGCTAAATTTCTTCCTATTTTGTAATGGAACGCGTGGGACTATTCACACATAACGCGTCCTGTGTGGCCGGATCTCTGAGCGTTTTAAGATTATTTTCTGATTTATGATATATTAGGTTGGGGAAAAAGTCTTTTCGCATTATTGTATGTATGAACTTGTAATAAAATCTCTTTGGCTATACTATTTGTATCTGGCTGGTTTTGGTATCATTAAAAGTTTAAATTTTAAAGAAGATAATTCCAAATTCAAATTAGGAAAATGTGTGATTTTTATTTGTTTTTCGTACTGTTAAGATGAGTGAATCTAATGAAGAAATTCGATACATTTTAAAATTTTACTACAAAAAAGGTAAAAATGCAACGCAAGCCGCGAAAAAAATTTGCGATGTTTATGGACCTAGTGCAGTGTCTGTGAGAGTAGCACAAATTTGGTTTAAGCGTTTTCAATCCGGAAATTTTGATGTCAAAGATGCACGTCGCTCTGGTCGCCCTATTACGGATAAAATGGATGCCATTTTTGAAAAAGTGGAGCAAGATCGGCATATCAGTAGTTACGACGTAGCTGAAGAACTGGGAATTGACCACAAAACAGTTTTGGCGCATTTGAAAAAAACTGGGTACACAAAAAAGCTCGATATTTGGGTACCTCACGAGCTCACTGAAAGAAACCTAATGAACCGTGTTCTCATTTGTGATTCTTTATTACGACGTAATGAAACCGAACCATTTTTGAAGAAGCTGATAACTGGTGATGAAAAGTGGATCACGTACGACAAGAACGTGCGAAAAAGGTCGTGGTCAAAGGCCGGTCAGGCTTCACAGACTGTGGCGAAACCCGGGTTAACTCGCAACAAGGTGATGCTGTGTGTGTGGTGGGATTGGAAGGGCATTATTCATTATGAGCTACCACCAGGCAGGACCATCGATTCTGAACTCTACTGCGAACAACTGATGAGATTAAAACAAGAAGTTGAGAGAAAGCGGCCGGAGTTAATCAACAGAAGGGGTGTGGTTTTTCATCATGATAACGCTAGACCTCACACATCTTTAGCCACTCAGCAAAAATTAAGAGAGTTTGGCTGGGATGTGTTAATGCATCCGCCGTATAGTCCTGACCTTGCACCTTCAGATTTCCACCTGTTTCGGTCTCTTCAGAATTCTTTAGGCAGTGTCAGGTTAACATCACGAGAGGACTGCCAAAACCACTTGTCGCGGTATTTTGAACAGAAGCCCCAAAGTTTTTATAGCAATGGGATCATGTCCCTGCCTACAAAATGGCAAAAAGTTATCGAACAAAATGGTACCTACATACTTTAGTTAAATGTAAATAAACTATATTAAAAAATGTTTTGAATTTTCTTAAAAAATGCGAAGAAACTTTTTCCCCAACCTATTACTAGCCTCTGCCCACTGCTTCCTATGTATTATTCTGATGTATAAGCTATATTACTGTAAAGTTTCATCAAATTCCGTTCAGTAGTTTTTGCGTGAAAGAGTAACAAACATCCATCCTCACAAACTTTCGCGTTTATAATAGTTGTAGGATAAGTAGGATAGGATGCGTAGAGCCTTACACTCAGACGGGGCTGATGCTTCTTATGACTGAGCACTTTCGTTACTCGATCAAATCTTATAAAATAAACATTCAAATTGTACAGGACAGAAAACAGTTAGACGCCGACATTCTCAGCACCAACTTAGCATACGAGGTAACAACAGAATCCAATAAGACCCTACTCGCCACCAATAAACACGAAACAGAATTTAATATAGAACCGCAACAAACGTACACAAACATACATATTTTCCGTCGAAATAATACGACGGTAGTAATTGAATCGGCCTCAGGCGTACTCGGGGTTCAAGTCGTTAACGTTCTTGAGGGTACCGCTACCCTAGGTTTTGCACTAGACGTACTGCTACAAAACAAACGCGCGAACGAGACAGACATAGCCTCCCGCTACCAGAGGAAAAGAGAGGGAACGGATAGAAAGTGTTTATAATAAACAAAGGATGGAGTTCTTATTGGTAGTAGGGTTTTAATAGACTATTGGACACCCGTGGAAATTTCACCTCGCCCGGAAGACGGGACACAAATTGTAGGGGTTCTGTTAATACCGATGTTTTGGAGCCGATTTGGCCGAGAGCATATTAAGATGGCCTTTGATGTCCGGCGAACGCTGGCCTGTTAATTAAATGTAGATGTTATCTTTGTTGTCCGGCCGATAGCGTTTGATTTTAGAGTTTTAGATGTGTTCATCCTTCGCGTAGAGGAAGGGTTCATTTTCGATTAAGAGAGATTATTAACTCTATATTTGTACATGACAGTCTGATCTCAGAGTACGTTACATCTCCTCTGTTGTTCGATCAAGGGAGTAGGTAGGTACAGTCGGACGACACGCACAAAAAAGCTTCGTAGTTAATGTTTGCAATTACTAACACTTCAAGTTTATAGAACTGTGAATACACATTATGACAAGTTAATACGTGTTATCCAGTACTTATGCACTGGATAACGGCAAGGCTGCTTTACTGTCGCGAAAAATGAACATCTTCATTTTCACTTAACCTTTTTCGTGGAACTTTGAGTTATGTTTCAATATACATAACCATTATAATACCAAATTAAAACTGCTGAAAATAGATGCACCCAAGATATGCTACAACCAACGCTCTAGATCTACCCCTGATAGATAGAAAAATAACAAAAAAAAAAAAGAAATTTTCAATGGGCGGTCTTATCGCTGACCTCCAAAGATTTTCTAATGAGATCAATCTATCAGTTGGTCACTTAAAGCATTGATAAATTCAATCACTGACAATTCACTATCACCGCGCGTAGTAATCTTGATCGAAATATTCAATCTTAATCGTGCCCGTGGCTTTCATTAAGTGTCAATTTGAAACTAATAGATTTAGATGAACCGCAAGAGACCGCAATCCGGCCGATAGCTCCTTACCACTCGATACGGTGTTATCGGGCGCCTTCAGGGCAATTTATAGGGAGTTAATTGTACCCTTGAATGAGCAAGGGCCTAGTTATGGAACTTGCTGCCCTTAAGATGAGTTCGATTAGCGTTTATGAATGTTATCTGTGGGGCTTGTTCAACGTTGCATGTACGTTAATCTGCGTTACATTTGTAGCGAGAGTCATCCTAGAACTCGTACAAAACAAATTCCACAAACTCGCACTGCAGTCGGTTAAGCTATTACAGAAAAACGGTAAGCGAACATATACATGTTATTGACAAGGACCGCGGGTAATGTTTGGACGTTCCTCTGACAACCCCATGCTTGGTATCCTCAAAAATCTACTCACTATGTATGTATCTGAGGATGTCCACCATGGGAAATACAGTCGTGAGCGTGTTTGTTTTGTTTGTATTTTAAATGATTACCTCGCATTTGTGTAATATTTTTTATCTTCCGCGATACAGGCTAATCCTAAAACGGAGCTCATTGCCAAACTTATAAATACTTAAAAATATTTTTATATTTGAAAATAACAGTTCTCGTATTTCACCATTTTTTTCCATAACCTGTATAACTTTCATTTTTTTATTCAAACTCATGTTTGTCCTACATACAATGGTTAATCTTAGATCTAGTGTAGTGTCCAATTAGGTTGGTAGGTACATCGGCCCTGTCAGGGCGTTGCAGAAGCAGGTATTATTTATACAATATAAAATGATATACCGATGACAAGTATATTATTTTTTCAGACAGTGAGACCCTTCAGCCGTCGACGCCTCTGGCGATGCAGACAGACTGTTCAGACGAATGTAAACTATGCACAGCGATGTAGGGGGGGGGGGGGGGGCTGAAATAGTTTATACCTCGCGCAAAGTTGGCGAACAAAACGAAAGTGAACTTATTTACAGAAAATAAAGAAATAAATTTACGACTATACCACGTACTTTACTATTCTCCAGCTGACGTTTCGTTGACCGTTTAGAGATCCTTCCTCATGAGCACCGTCCGCGACCACGCTCGACGGTCCTCGATCGGTCAACGAAACGTCAGCAGGAGAATAGTAAAGCACGTCGTATAGACGTAATCATATTCTTAAATGATACCAAACCACGATAATTTTAATTCCAAGAGAGACATTTTTATTACTTTCACTCAAAAACACAAACAGGTGCTAAATTCATAGGTAAAGACGTAGCCCGTATAGAAAAATGAGTTGCTTGGTGTATAAAATAGGTCTCAGTTTAATGTAGCATTGTGTTGTTACATTGCTGCGCTGGTTTCCAAACAGGCTACAAAACAAACATGCTCACGACTGTCTTCTCCATGGTGGACATCCTCAGATATCCTCGTGCTCAGTGAATAGATTTTTAAGGATACCAAGTAAGGAGTCAGAGTCACGTCCAAACATTACATTTGGTACATGTCCACGTTTTGCAAGTTAGCTTTCCACGTGACAGGTTGCAAGCCAATCGCTGCTTATTGGAACACTGTTGGCACATGCCTTCCACACGCCACAGAAGTCATCAAATTCAAAGGACAGTCTCCGCTGTCCAACGGTAAACTATGCAGGAATCGAGCCCGCATCCATTCCGTCGCAGCTGGCAACTCGCCGCTCCACCGAGGTCATCAAAATAACCCTTCTCCCATCCCGGCCGCACCAGTATTTTCATGATTTCCCCGGGCCTAATTTGTATCCCCCTTCCCCCCATATTGTCTCCCACACGGGGCTCTATGAATGATCAATTATAATTGGTTTTCATATGCAAATGTCTTGGGAGCTATTCTAATTACGTGTTCATTGCATTTGATTATTGATTGAGTTCGTTAGCGGCTTGTTTTCGGGGTACGCTTGATTGCCTGTGAATTTTGTATGAACCGTACCTTACACCTACGAATTAGGTTCATCGTATTCACACAATTGTTAATGTAACTCAAACGTTTTTCTAAAACCAATAACACTAGTCACTTACGATTAAAAACATAATTTATCCTACTACTATTATAAATGTTAAAGTTTGTGAGGATGGATGTTTGTTACTCTTTCACGCAAAAACTACTGAACGGATTTTGATGAAACTTTACAGTACTATAGCTTATATATCAGAATAACACATAGGCTACTTTTTATCCGGGTATCACGCGGGCGAAGCCGTGGGCAGAAGCAAGTATCTAAAAAAATAAATCAATATGGAATAAATAACTTTTTTTTTTTATTAATTATTAAATAGTTTTCGATCAATGAGGCAAATGAATGAATGAAATAAGAATTTAATAATATTGAAATGATTGATACAAATTGAAATAATACTAACAAAACAAACAAGCATACTTATTTAACCATTCTCGCAAAAGGCATACCAACATTAAACTCTTCCATTCAACTGCGAATATATCGCAGTCTGGGTTCTGGTCGAGAAGTCTCTGAGTCCGACGTTTAGGAAGACATACAGAGGACAGAGTTATTGTTACGTACTTTATTAAATATTTAAAGGCTTTTATTTCCAATATAACCAATGTCCAATCTCAATAAAATATGTGGTTCACTTTGAAAAAAATATTAATAAACATTTCTCACCACAATAAAACACACAGGATACCGAAACAAATATTTACAGATACAAACATTTGTCCGACGGGAATTGAACCCGCAACCTTCTGCGTTTCAGACAGGCCTTAACCCACTGCACCAAGAGGTCATCATTTTGTTTTTGAACTCAAGGCTTAATCTTGGTAACTTCCTGCCAAATTGAAACGCTACGTTTTGTCTTTTCAATTGCTAATCTAAAAGGCGTACAGATTAATTACAATCTGAATATCGGAAACTTTCCTCTGTATTATATTTCAACCCTTCTGTGACAACTAGCGCGTAACGAATCGGTGAATTTTTGATCTCCAGGGCGGGGGGTTGTCAGCGGCATTATTAACACTTAATATTTAGTGCTGGGGGTTGGCTCCTTCGCTGTTGTGGTTAAGGTGACACTGTGTCTGCAGAACTGAATGGTGACCAAGAAGACGGTTTGTGTGTTTGGGTTAAAAGATTGTTTAAGATGCAGAAGAAGAAGAAAGTTATTTATTTGGCAACAGCAAAGGACAGGTGCAAAGTAAAAAATAGACACTATAAATACCGACTTCTGATCCGGAGGTCGTGGGTTCGAACCCGGCCGCGCACAATGGATTTTTCCACTCCAAAAATTTATGTGCGCATTAACACGTGCTCCGTTTTGAGCACGTGTTAATGCGCACATAAATTTGACGGAAAACATCGTGAGGAAACCGGCATGCCCTAGAACCAAAAATTCGAAGGCATGTGCCAACAGTTAGTGTTCCAATAAGCGGCGATGGGCTTGCAACCTGTCACGTGGAATGCTTACTACTTGCAAAACGCGGGCATGTACCAAATGTAAAGTTTGGACGTGCCTCTGACTACCCCCTACTTGGTATCCTCAAAGATCTACTCACTGAGTATGTATCTGAGGATGTCCACCATGGGGAAGACAGTCGTGAGCGTGTTTGAAACATAGTGACAAAGAGAAGATTTTTGTCCTAATTAGTCGCATCTGTGCCGTGTGGACCAAACATGTTTCTATGTACCTAATCATTGTTGTAGAACTTCAAAGAAGGTTCTAAGTTAGGTTTTAGCTCCACAATTCATTAGGGGGATTCCAATACGGTTAGAAATTCGAGCATTTTTATATATTGTGAAAGTTAGATTGCTGATAGAAACTTTCATATTAGCTTAGCAGAATGCCAGCGCTAAGTTTGTAGCCTACCTACCTAGCATAAGCCAATACAAAACTCTTCGCCACCACAAAGTCTTCGACTAACTATGCACATTACTCTATTGTTAACAGGCTAGAAAGACTCTATAATATGAAATTTCACACCACTGACATATTTCATGTCGGTAAGGTAGCATTTAAAAGAGATGTTTTAAAAGTTTTCCAGGATGTATAAAATTAAATAATATTTTGTAAGTTTGTTTTTAATATAAAATGTAAATCTTTAATTGGCCGTAAGTTAGATTTTTTAAGGTTAGAACTATTTATAAATAAGGGCTGTTGATTTTGTTGAACAATAAAATAAAATAAACTGATCTGACACCTTTTTGGCGCGACATTGAACTGCCTAGATCGATCTAGAAGATACATTTTCCGTTCTGATTAGCAGGCTAGGTACGTATTTGTTTTTTCAGTTTTAATTGTCCTAACATTCCATTCCTATTAAGGGTAAGAAACAAAACTAAAAAAAAAATATTACAAAACGAGGTATCTTATTTAACATATTATGGTAGAAGAACATATTGTAAATCTAAGAGTTTTTTTTGTCCTTCTTTTCATATTTTCTTGTCTGTGCTGTATTTGTATGTGTTTAATAAAAAAAAAAACTATCTATCTAAATCAATTATTTTTGATTTCTGCTGCCGATGTTATAGAAATTGAATTATTTTGTGAGAAAACTAAAATTGTACGGCAACATCATATAATATAATGCAGGACATTTTTCACACAGCATCATCTAGCCCCAAAGTAAGCAGAGCTTGTGTTATGGGAACTACATGACTGATATACTACTTATATACTTTTTTGTTGTAAATACATACATATTAGACATATAAAACATCCAGATCCCGATACAAATATTTGCATATGCAAACATTTGTCCCGCGGCGGGAATCGAACCCGCAACCTTCTGTGTCTCAGGCGGGCCTTCGCCCACTTCGCCACAGAGGTCGTCGTACCAATATTACGAGTACACGAACGCGAAACGTCACCAGAAGCATCAATTAAAATCGACCACCGCTAAAATCGTACTAAAATCGCGTAAAACCGCACCACTCCACTCAAAAGTGGGGTGAGCGGCATTATTAGCGGCACAGAATTTATCGCGCAATATCAGCTAAGTAACAACGCTCGAAATGCCCAATTAAAATATTAATTACTTTGAGTTGTGACACTTCGGCGGTAGACGCGCCTTCTTACCGTTAATAGCTGAGGGGCTTGAGAGTTTAAAGTTTTACGCGTATTTTTTTGTATACAACTTAAATGCAGACAAGCGTACGACCCACCTGTTGGTAAGCGGTTAATGCTTTCTATAGACGCTTGCAACGTCAGAGGCGTCACATACGCGTCGTCGACCCTGAGACATAACCGGTGATAAGTCTCGTATGCCCGTAATTTCAACAACAACCTATATAATATTATTTTGGAACGCGAAACTTACAAGTATAGTAATGGCGCCGATTCTCTAGTACACCAACTAAACTCAACTTAATCTGTCTCTCGTTTATTGATGTGAAAGAAAGAGATGGCAACAATTTAACTCCGTCAAATTAGTTTACCTGTCGCTCTTTTTCTTGTTTAAGTCAGGATGTTTAGAAATCACGACTAAACTTGTACGAAAAATTTAAATCGGCTTAATTTTACAGCACTAAAATTGCTGTAAAATTCCATCTATATCTTTCTTTAGTTACCGTTAATAGCGATGGATTAAATTAAGTTTGATAATCGAAACCAATCCTACTACTATTATAAACGCGAAAGTTTGTGAGGATGGATGTTTGTTACTCTTTCACGCAGAAACTCCTGAACGGATTTTGATGAAATCTTACAGGAATATAGCTTATACATCAGAATAACACATAGGCTACTTTTTATCTTGGCACCACGCGAGCGAAGCCGTGGCCAGAGGGTAGTATATCATAAATCAGAAAATAATCTTAAAACGCTCAGAGATCCGACCACATCACATCGCGTTATGGGTTAATAGTACCACGCGACCTATTACAAAATAAAAAGAAATTAAGCAAAAATACCTAAACCATTTTGATTTAAAAAACTTGTGCACGAAGCCGTGAGCATAAGCTAGTATTATATATATACCATTATTAAAGAACCATAGAATACCAAAAGCCTCCATTGATCTTGATCCGACTCTAGGCATAACAAAATCAAACACCTTTCACGTGGTACTACATAAATTTTTTAACGATCACCACAAAAAGCCCGTCCGCATCACTCCCAACAAACGAACAGCGTCTATCGTTTTAATCACCGTTCTAAATTCCAATGAGCAGACGAGTGCTGGAATCAAACGTTCGGAGCAAAGGTGACACTTTTGCAGGCCTAATGAGCGCGGGGGTTAAGTATTGCATATTTTCGTACTAACGCGGTTTAACGCCGTTCTCCTATTTTTATTATGACGAGCGGGAATTTCATAATAATGCTTCACACAGCATCTAGCCCCAAACTAAGCAGAGCTTGTATTATGGGAACTACATGACTGATATACTTTTCTTCTGTAAAAACATACATATTATGCTTAAATAGAAAACACTCGAGACTAACATTACAAAAAATTGTCCCGCAGCGGGAATCGAACCCGCAACCTTCTGCGTCTCAGGCGGGCCTTCGCCCCCTGCGCCACAGATGTCGTTAAACTGGACATAGATAATGGCTTGAATCGTGTAACCGGTTATTTTTTGGTCACCCTGAGTTAGTTACCTGGCCAGGTATAAATGTGGCCTATAGGGAGTATTATGACCAATCATAAAAGTACCCATGTGGTGAAAGGACTAATGCGCTACGCAAATGCTTATTTCATTGGCGTTTAACGTGGTGTAAGTTTTCCAAGCCTTTCTTGCTGTATCTTAAGTTGTCTGGAGGTGATAGTGAGGGGCGATTTTAATACCTTTAATTTAATAACCCCAAACAAACAATGTATTTTTACCACAATCAGTATACCGCTCTAAGTTTGAACGAATGAAAATTCTTAATTTTTCACCACAAGAAAATTAAAAAAAAACTTTTTACAACTAAAAGTACAATGGATACACAAGGATAGTTCCGTAAAAAAAAAACCGTACGCGCGTTTTTAGCGTGCGTGAAAATTACCTCAGTGTGAAATCATCACTGCGGCTTCAATGTTACGGGAGCGTTGAAACCCGCGTCGATACGAGTGCCTCCTGATCGGGCGAGAGCGATTCAGAGACCAATTACTGTCTTTGATCCCGCGGTTTTATGTCTCGAGTGTGCAATGCGACTAAGTTTAACGCACATTAGAGTTAAAATATACACTGACACCACGCTAAACCTAATTGAAGGAAGTTTATGATCCTTTTGTTTTCGATTATATAAGTTTGACTTTGCCTATAAATAAAATAAATAAACAACAAGCAGTCACTAACATTGTTCTGTTCCCCACAATACGATTCCATGTAACGTGGGTATCAGGGACTACGTGAACCACGGTACCACAGCAACCAGACACTGCACAAATATCTGCAGAACATGCAAACATTTGTCCCGCTGCGGGAATCGAACCCCCTTGCGTCTCGCTACTGTAACACTGTAAATTCCCTAGCCATTATTTTACGATATCCAAGTTTTTGTTAAAAGATCTGTATAACGCATTTACCTAATATATGGCGGAGGGCATAGGTATACCACCTATATTGGATACCAACGTCGACTCAACCAGGAATATTATTAAAAAAGTACCAACACTGTTGTACCTACAATTTGATGTATTTCTGACGTCAGTTACCGAATAAACTTAATCTTATCTTATCTAGCTATCCTCGCATGATGTACGACTACCAGAGGTTACGTACAAGCGGAAACCCAATTAGTCAGTTGGTAATGAAACGGCGGGTAGGTAGCAATCGCGAACTCGGCATGGTCCCGGGGCGGTCGCCTTTGGAATCAATAAATCAACGCGTCTAAAACTGTTTGCGGTTGTTCCCGTGACACACGGACCAACTGTTCGACGAGCTATGACCCAAGCGGAAGACGTATAACGCGTGTTAATTCATTATATGCGTCCATCTAAAGATTATCTGGAAGAGATCGCCATTAGCGATAAGACTGCGATTAATTTGCAATTTGCTCTATTTAAATTATTAGCAACATATTTGGTGGGCAATAAAGTGTCATCTATATATCTATTTAATTCTTTGAATGCTATTCGTAGGCACCGCATCGCTAAATGTCTAGGGTTGGCAGGTATAAGAACACTCTTATATCTAGTCTGTAGTGAATTATCTAAACACTGTATTTCTCTTTCTGATACGTGTCTTTATTCTTTATTGCACAAAAAAAACACTTACAAAAGGCAGAATGATATGACATGTACTAAGGCAAGCTTAACTCTAAAAGAGTTGTTGTCCAGCAAACCTTGACCTAATAAAGGGTATTTATATAGCTAGGAAAGAGTAAAACATGTTTCATTTAAATTTCAACAGCCGAAAATAAAACTTTGTTAAACAATTTTTTTGAGGAAGGCCCTTAGTTTACACTATTCCTTGGACAGCCGGAAAATAAACTATAATTTGCAGAGCGCCATCTAGCTTGTGTGATGAGAAAGGTTTTGAAATTAGTTTTCGGTGCCTAACCGATATAAAAGTACCCGCGATTTTGAACCCGACATAAGTATCGGACCAGGTTCGCTACCAGTATTCTGATCTTGCGCGACAATCTGAAAACCAGTGTATCACAAATGTATTAACGAAACAAACTTCCATACGAGCACTTGTAGGCTCGGAGTTATTCGCAAGTCCAGACCGCAAAACGCCCTCTGGAGACCCGCCCTGAAGCATCTATCTGAGGATACGTCTGATTGTCACAGTTCTTAGGCTGTAAAAGTTTATGTGGACCATAATATATTCGGGCAACGTATATATGAAAATTTAGGCTACACCACTGTGCTGAAAAACAGAATCAAAAATCTTTTCAAACGCACGAAGTTCTGAATTCTTTCATCACACCAAGACAAAGCCCTTTTCAGAGCTACTTTTTCTAGGTCCGTCCGTCGTCCAATTACTCTAAACAAAATGGCTATTAGAACAAGACAATTACACTTGCCAGGTCAGTATCAAAAATATCTTGAACTTATTTATGGGAATTTTCGGCTGACTTTTTCGTAATTTGTAAGTTTCTAAAGTTGGATATTGTTAGTCCAGTCATAATGAGTCGTTGCCCATCACCAATTTGTAAGTGTAATTTAGCGCAGAACACCTGGACTAGACTAGCACGAGACGGACAACAATGGAACCGTATGGAGGAGGCCTACGCCCAATTTTGGGTGCCAAAATGAATATCAATTTAGAATCAATAATGTATGTGGATTAGATTAGATGTAATTTGGAAATAAAGGCTTTATTATTATTAAGTGTTAGTAAGCTGGTCACTGACTTTACGCAAGATGACACCACTATATACCTTTCAAATAACCACTTAATGAAACCACTTTTTTATAACCAATTTCAAGTCTCTGTTGCTTCGGATCTTCAACAAGTGGAATATATAGTTATATGGAGTCGGGTTGCTAAGTCAGGAATATCTAAGGTAAACCATTGGCATCTTGACATAATTCAACCCCTGTTGTGGCAAAAATAGAATATGACCGATTAGGGATGGCACTTTTGTATAATTTATCGATGATTTATTAACTCTCGATATCGACAATACGAATCGAAACAAAAATATACGCGATACGATTCCGGCAGTATCACAAGCTGTGAGATTGCTTCAACAAACTCTGCTATTATGGAACAAAGTACATCGTTTTATATTTTTTCTATGTACAGATATAAAATCTAAAACGATCAACGCAGTCTTAACAGAAAAAAACTCGGACTAAGTCGCAGGGCGTTGCACTTGTCGATCATAAGTCAGTAACAGCTGATAAAATTCAAACTTCAATTAAAAATTCAAGGCCTTCATCCATACACGACAAGACATCGATAAGCCTCGCACGCATCCGCATCGATACATCACACAAACACAACCCTACGCGCACCTACAAGTGTCGTTGTACATTAACAGGGGGGTTTTTATTGCCACCACGCCTTAAAATATTGTCTGATTCATTAGCGGATATTTCACATTTAAGTTCGCCGTGTATACATCCTCGCACAACTCCTCGAGGTGATCATAGGGAGGTGTTACTGGCGACACTTACAATTTTCTGTAAGGGATATCGTTACGTGCGCGTAATAAGACGCTAAGATTCCGTTATACCCTTAATTATTGTAGGGCGTGGGGGGGAGGGGGAGGGGGGAGGGGGGTATAATGTAATGACACATGTATGTAAATATTCCGTGTAACGACCGGAGGTGGCGAAGGCAGCACGCTTAATGCTCGCTCGGTTGTATTCTTTGATTAAAGAATTTTATTACTGGATATAATTCACGATTAGACGGCAAAGGGTTGGGGGCTGCGTCTCAAGATAAAACGCCGTGTAATGACGGGTGCGTGATTCTGAATCGTAATTGTTATTGTGGCATTCCGCTTCATAGCTACCTCTAGAACTGACACTTTAAAAAAAAATACTGAGTTAAACAGGCAAACGGCCTAATGGAAAGCGATTACCGAAATCTGCAACACCTGGGTAGTGCTGATGCGTTGCCTGATTAGAAGGACCATATTCAGCAGAAACAGAAGAACAAAAAATATCGGTTTTCGTTCTGGAATATTAAGACACAAAATATTCGTCTATAAATAATCGTTTTTCATATCAGAGTTAAAACTACATATCAACTGAAATGAAGATGTTCGAACTCGAAAGATTAGAATATACATTATCTGTATTGTAAACAAAGGAATTTTTACGATACCGCACTTGTTTCGGGTCATTCCGAGAGCCTTCATCAGAGCTAGTGATCGCGACGCACGGTTTACAATATGAATGAACTAATTTCCAATTTTTGGCAGTTAGCGCTGTACATAATTAGATTTACAATGGCGTCGATTCCCTTGTACACTAACTAAACATAATTTAAAATGACGCTCTCTTTTACTATGATACTGCACGAAAGAAAAATATGACAAGAATTTGACTCCTGTCTAGTTGTCCTAGTTTACGTGTCGCTCTTCTTCGTGTTTATAGTCAGCATGTTTTGAAATCACGACTAAACTTGTCTGGATAACTCAAATCTGACAGCACTCAAATTGTTGCTATCTCTTTCTTTTGTTAAAAGAGAGCGATAGATTAAATTTCGTTAAGTTGGTGTACAAGAGAATTGCCGCCAAATTGTCACAAAACTTATCAACAATCCCACCGCTGATAGAAGAGGGCTATTAGACTATTACATTTTTCAGCACATCGCCCAAAAATAAGGTAAATTTACGCCAATAATCACGATAGGAGATCCAAACATTCAAAGGATAACTTACGCAAACACGCGCCCGTACTCGTAGGTAGAGGCGTCCTATAACACGCCCTCCTTTTGAATCTTATAGCCCGCGCGCGTTTTAAATTTTAATGAATATAGATATCTTTATTCGCTTTGAGCGAGCTCAAGCTTTGGTGCTGGTCCTGGTTAAGGTAGCGTTTCGTGGATGCGAACGGAAGAATACAGAATACAGATGCGCCGTCTGGTCATTTATGGATGGGTTCATCTCTAAGTAAAGTCAAAATAAATGTGCAAAATATTAATATAATTCGTTGTCAATTTATCCATAACTTGCTAATTTTATAACATACTACCTAATTATAGTTTATGTAACAATAAATCCCAAAGAAAAGCTGTTTTTGAGGTCAACTCTTTAAAGCATTGGAAAATATATTACCTGCAAACAGTCCATAGCTTTTTATTTTAAGTTTTGAGAAAAAAGTATGTGCGAAGACAGCTTCTTCCGACTTTCTTTTATGAGCACGATAATTGGACAAGATTGTTTGTTAAAGACGAGCATCTGAATCGTCCTTTGGCGAAATAACCTCCCAGGCAGTGGCTAGCTTTAAAATCTTACTCATTCCATTGATGAACATATTTTAGCATTTGACATATCTTCGCATCAGATTCGATAATGCTAACAAGACCACATTGCCGAGCTCGGCTCGGATACAAAAAAAATTACGATTCGTGTAACACGAACGAACATTCGCACCTTGAAATCACACCCTAATTGTGATTAAAACATTCAGAGCGCGCCATTAAATCTAATATGCAGCGGAATCATGCGCGATGCGAGTACGGAATACGGGTGCATTCGCCTTTTTTCCCCGAAATAATCGTAACGAGGTACTGAGAGCTTGCTTGCTTTTGCGCTGAAAATCTTTAGCGGAATAGCCGACAGATATAAACATCAAGAAGTTTACATTAACGACAACGTGAAATTAAAATGTGGACAATATAGGTAGGTATGTGGTTGTTGGGTGCTCAAAAAAGTACATTACAAAGACAAAATGACTATAGAAAAATACTCATTTAACAAGCTTGCGCATATCTACAGAACATGTAAATATTTGTCTAAAGACGACCTCTGTGGCGCAGTGAGGAAGGCCCGCCTGAGACGCAGAAGGTTACGGGTTCGATTCCCGTTGCGGGACAAATGTTTGCATCCGCAAATATTTCGGGTCTGGGTGTTTTCTATCTATAATAAGTATGTATTTACAAAAAAAATATATATATGTAAAGTAGTATATCAGTAATGTAGTTCCCATAACACAAGCTCTGCTTTCTTTGGGGCTAGATGATGTTGTATAAAAATGTCAAGCAATATATATATATTTGTCCCGAAGCGGGAATCGTACCCGCACCTTATATATATATAAAATAAAAAGTAGGTATGCTTTGTGTGGTAAATTGTCCTTCAGCTCAGTGTGTGATGTCACCATGCTGTTAGTTTTCAGCTGATACAAGTCAACCTGTTACGGCAAACGCATACACGAGTTCCTCACGTCACGGATAAAAAGGCGTATTTTCCCAGTAATTTATCCCCACGTGTGTAGAGCGAGGCAATTTCATTAGTTGACATTAATATCAACATCAATTAATATCGTCGTTTGACGGCGGGCGCGGCGATAATGCGCGATAGTCGGTGATTAGCGCGGAATGTACAATCAACTGCTAATTGATTGTGGTTGCTCTTTTTAGTCGACTGTACACACTGTGAAAACATATACATATCATACTACTATTATGAATGTGAAAGTTTGTGAGGATGGATGTTTGTTACTCATTCACGCAAAAACTACTGAACGGATTTTGATGAAACTTTACAGTAATATCGATTATAATAGGTTGGGGAAAAAGTTTCTTCGCATTTTTTAAGAAAATTCAAAACATTTTTTAATATAGTTTATTTACATTTAACTAAAGTATGTAGGTACCATTTTGTTCGATAACTTTTTGCCATTTTGTAGGCAGGGACATGATCCCATTGCTATAAAAACTTTGGGGCTTCTGTTCAAAATACCGCGACAAGTGGTTTTGGCAGTCCTCTCGTGATGTTAACCTGACACTGCCTAAAGAATTCTGAAGAGACCGAAACAGGTGGAAATCTGAAGGTGCAAGGTCAGGACTATACGGCGGATGCATTAACACATCCCAGCCAAACTCTCTTAATTTTTGCTGAGTGGCTAAAGATGTGTGAGGTCAAAAATGGTCAAAAATTTCTTCAAAAATGGTTCGGTTTCATTACGTCGTAATAAAGAATCACAAATGAGAACACGGTTCATTAGGTTTCTTTCAGTGAGCTCGTGAGGTACCCAAATATCGAGCTTTTTTGTGTACCCAGTTTTTTTCAAATGCGCCAAAACTGTTTTGTGGTCAATTCCCAGTTCTTCAGCTACGTCGTAACTACTGATATGCCGATCTTGCTCCACTTTTTCAAAAATGGCATCCATTTTATCCGTAATAGGGCGACCAGAGCGACGTGCATCTTTGACATCAAAATTTCCGGATTGAAAACGCTTAAACCAAATTTGTGCTACTCTCACAGACACTGCACTAGGTCCATAAACATCGCAAATTTTTTTCGCGGCTTGCGTTGCCTTTTTACCTTTTTTGTAGTAAAATTTTAAAATGTATCGAATTTCTTCATTAGATTCACTCATCTTAACAGTACGAAAAACAAATAAAAATCACACATTTTCCTAATTTGAATTTGGAATTATCTTCTTTAAAATTTTAACTTTTAATGATACCAAAACCAGCCAGATACAAATAGTATAGCCAAAGATATTTTATTACAAGTTCATACATACAATAATGCGAAAAGACTTTTTCCCCAGCCTAATACATCAGAATAACACAAAGGCTACTTTTTATTCGGGTACAACGCGGGCGAAGCCGTGGGCAGATGCTAAGTAGGTTACAATTTTGATATTCTGGCGGTGCACGCATGAGGGCTAGTCTATATCGCGGGAGGTCAATTAAAAAACAAATAATAAAATCCTACTAATTACCAATAAACTGTGTTATTGTGAAAATATATTATTAGTATCTGTGTTTTTGTGAAAAGAAACCTCTCTATAAAAGTTTCTATTTTATTTAATTTTTACCCGTTTTTTCGTGACATGCTGTTGTGTCAAATAGATCATTTTTTTCTTTTTCGCGATGTCAGTAAAGTTTAACTGAAGTAGATTCGGTGGAAAACTCAAGAAATTATCAAAACGTTGGTTGTTTTTATATCAGAGGCCACTGAAAGTTCAGGCTTCTAGCTTTATCCACAACGAAGTTACAGGGGGGGTCGAAAGTGTCGTGAGAGGCTTCGAGTGAAGGATAGTACGGCTGTGCTATGCTGGACTTGGCAGATATTTGTTTGTTTGGGTTATTTATAGATGAATTATGGGATTGTAATTCGGTTTTTTCCATCGTTTTGTTTGTCTTCAACGATACGTTTTATCGTCACCTTCATGTTCCATCGTCAGCCATTGCTAACACCACCTATATAAAATGCATCTAACTGTTGCCATACCAAGGCCCCTAATGTATCCCCTCGGCCACCACGCAGTCAGGGCCTAACTCCACCTGCCAGCACCAGATCTTGCCCAGCGACATTCGATTTGCGTAATACAATCTACAACATCCACCATACTCGTTCCACGTCGAATTTCCGCATTAAAATATGATATGTAATTCATTTTAGGTTATCATACAATAAGCATGCTGTGATGCCCTGGTATTACTGGAACACTAGGATATATTCTGCATTAGTTCTTATTTTTGTATGTGTTTTATGCCTGTCTTGGGCATACATGCATACATATAGTCACGCCTGTTTCCTGGAGGGGTAGGCAGAGACCAAGGATTTCCACTTGCTCCGATCCTGGCATACTTCTTTAGCTTCGTTCATCCTCATCAAATTCTTCATACAAGCTCGACGATTAAGTATACTTCTGACCTGGCCTTTCTCTAGAATGTCTCCAATTAGGTCAGAGTACGTTCGCCGTGGCGTTCCTCTTCCAACTATCCCATTCACGCTCGCCTTGTTGTGTTAATCTTCTTTCATCCATCCTAATAATAAATAAATAAATAACATTTGGGTGTGCATCTGACTACCCCCTACTTGGTATCCTCAGAGATCTACGCACTGAATACGTATCTGAAGATGTCCAGGGGGCCTAGAAAAATACCTCACGCTCAGTTTTCTTTTCACGCTAACGCAAATTTGTCAGGTAAAACTTGGCAGCTGTCACGTGACATTTGCACAGCTAATGTCATTTCCATGCAAATTTGTCAGGTAAAACTTGGCAGCTGTCACGTGACATTTGCACAGCTAATGTCATTTCCATATCATACAATTCAATCATTCCGCAGGCGTTAACGCAAACAGCAAGTGTCTAGACCCCCAGCATGGGGAATACAGTCGTGAGCGTGTTTATTTTATTTTGTTGAACTTGATCTATCAAAGATAAGCTACCCATATTCTGTGCACTCCTGAACTCTCGGCACCGTAGGACACAGCGGGCAATAAGGCCCAGTACCAACTATTATTAAATGACCACCTGTCTTGGCACGTTCCATAAAACCCACGCCCCTAAAGCGAAGCCACGTCCAGGAATCGATTCGGTCCTAAGCCTATCATTTATGTCGTTTAGCCATTACGTTTTGTGCCGTAATATTAGTGATACGATCGTGAGCCAATCCACTGGGATTTAATTTGGGCCTTTTACGTTTATTAGTTATAATTGAATTGTGGCCTATGTGTGATCTATGGGTAAGTGGGTAATCTTTGTACAAGCAAATTATACTTTAACTAGCTACTGCCTACGGCTTTGCCCGCGTGGTTCTCGGATAAAAAGTAGCTCTCACCATTAAGGCAGTGTTTGTAAGTAACGCACTCGCTCATCGTTAAGAGTACGTTGCGAAATTGTTCTCCACGAAAGCTCAAAGTCTAAAACGTTTTTATTCATTAAATCACAAGGATCATAAGGAACGTCAGCTTAAAAACTACGCGAATTTACGTAAGAAACGCACCCGTCTTTCGACTTAAGAGTACGTTGCGAAATTGGTCTCCACGAAAGGTCAAAGTCCAAAACGTTTTTATTCATTTAATCACAAGGATCATAATAGGAACGTCAGCTTAAAAACTACGCGAATTTACGTAAGAAACGCACCCGTCTTTCGACTTAAGAGTACGTTGCGAAATTGGTCTCCACGAAAGGTCAAAGTCCAAAACGTTTTTATTCATTAAGTCACAAGGATCATAATAGGAACGTCAGCTTAAAAACTACGTGAATTTACGCCGATTCCTCGCACGCGACCGATCCTAGAAAAATCAGACAATCAACTCTGCTTGGTTTTTTTATGATCCTTCATTCTACTATAGTGTGGTTGGTGCCAATCAAACAAAAGATAAATTTTATCTAAAATAGAGTACCAGTCAAAGAATTAAATAAAGTTAAAAAAGTATCAATCTAAGTTCTTAAGAAACACGATACGCTTTATAATAATAATGTGTAATCTAATGTTAAAAACTATATTAAGACTCTTTAAGAAACGGGAAACTGATAAATAATAAAGGTTACATATTTACATTTTAAATATTGGTGTAAGAGCATCCAATTTTTGAAATTGGATGAGTTGCTTCGGAGATCACTTCCTACAAGCCAAACTTATAAACTTCCTCTTTATAATATTTGGTAGAAAATGATTATTCATTCAAAAACTTTAAAAACTGTAAATGTGGTTTGGTCTCAGTGTAGTTTTTAAACACGCTTATATTAGCTTTACTTGTAACTAACTAAATAACAAACAAGAAATGTAATCAAATCTTGAACGTCCATTTTAACCTACTTCTAATGGTCGTATCGAAATGAAACTTTGTATGTATATATAGTTCGGATGACAATACTATAATTGCTATCTTGCAGCTGATCTGATGATGGATCCAGAAGGTGGATAGTGGAACTCTTCAGTGGCTGCTAGTAAACCTCTCTAGTTTGGGGCTCATATGATTCGTTTTGTCGAGTCCAATAGATTGGGCTTGGTAATGAGGGTCTGATGATGGAGCCAGGAGGTGAATAGTGGTTTTTTTAAATGATTTCTAGGGCGTGATAAAAGCGTGTTTTTTATTAAACATTTTATTATATCAACAACGTTGTAGCAATGCTACGCAGTACCGTAGCAAGCTCTACGCCATAGGTAGCTGGATACATAGATAGCATTTTCTTCTAGCTAACCTTTGTGTAATGCGTAAAACGGTCTTGATTCAGTGCATTTTTTTACATTTATAGTGTAGCGTATATGTATTGAATTTTATTTTGCATAAGATTATCCACGAAGCAGCATAGCTAGTAATATCAACAAGTTATTTTTTAAGCCCAAATCAAACAGAGAGGTGTTATAAGTTTGACGTGTGTATCTGTATGTGGGTATTATAGCTACCAAACGGATAAACCGATTTTAAAGGTGTTTTTTTTGTTTAAAAGTAAGGTTGTTTGTGTGTTTTTAGTCAGTTCTTTTTTAGCTGATGTAGGGATGTTACTTGAATTTGAATAATGTGGTTTCATGCAACAATTAATATATCTTCTAGGATGTTTTTAGGTAGGTCTGATCTCCAAAAATCGTTGTAATGATTAATATACACGTCGGGGGTTTTCAAGTTTTGTAACAAGGTAATTTTTACAAGTATGTAGCGTCCATAAAACCTGTCTAAGAACCATCCTTGAATAATTACAAATCGATTAAAAAAATGCTTTCAAACAAACAACCTCTTACGGCAACCGTTTTTAAGCGATCCTTGCTCAGCTCAAAATACAATTACTAAAAAGCGCGATCAATCACAAACGGTGAGACATTGCTCACGGCATTCCGTTACACAATTCATGCGACTTCTGTATTTGGAACACGTTCTCCTGCGATATATTTCTGTTACATCGGTAACAATGTATCGAGATATCACCCACGTCCCTGGCGGCCAACGGTCGCTAATCAAATATCTTTCCTGTGCCCACTGCGAGGTGACAATACACGACACAGGCAGCTGCTCTCAAACTTTTACTTCAGCGACAAAATGGGACGGCCTATGTGACGCAGTGGGCGAACGCCCGCCTGAGACGCAGAAGAAACGTTCTGTACTGATAGATAAAAATATATTTGTGTGTCTGTAACACAAATACAATATTATTCTATTTTTAACATATACAAACATATTCAAAAAGTAAGTACTAAGAAATTAATTAGTAAGTTTGTGTGTGTTGCAGCATAACAAAAAGGCCATGGCTCAGTGTTTTTTTTAGCTTAAAAGCAAAAGCACTGATTTTCAGCCAAAAACCTGTTGAGACCAAGCAGGACCAATGTTTGTACGATCCGCTAATATTTGTCTCTGTTCTGGGTGTTTTCTATGTATGTTTTTACAGCTAGTTTGGGGCTAGATAGTGCTGTATGAAAATGCCCAGTATTATTAATGATTTATAGAATACAAATTAATATGATTTGTTTCCAAAATAAATATGTTCGATTCCCGCACCTGGACAAACGTTTGTATATTCTGCACGTATTTGTTCCGGGTCTGTCTGTTGTGATAGAACGGTACTTCTATAGTTGACATTATGATTACGATTTTGTTACTATATCTAATATTAAATAATTATTAACTGAAACTTGCAGCGCCCTTACAGGGTCCATGTACTTCCCTACAGCTACTTTGATATAATACCTAAGTTAATGTACATTTGAGCATGAATAAATGAATAGTTCCAGTGGGCTATGGTGAGTTACAAATACGTTAATAATAATTCGTATGGATATCTTATCGATACGGTCGACGTTTTGACATGTTTCGACGTTTCGACGTAAACTCAGCATAGACCCTCTGATAGGTACTCACGATTGATGTTGCAAGCGTCGTTAGCCGCTAACCAACAGATGGGTCGTATGTTTGCATGCTTGGTGGTGTAAAAAAAACACGTTTAATCACGACTTATGGTTTGACGACCTCTGTGGCGCAGTGGGCGAAGGCCCGCCTGAGTCGCAGAAGGTTGCGGGTTCGATTCCCGCCTCGCGTGAATCGAACCGCGTGTTTTATTATACATTAAAAACACGCAGGTGTTTTTATGTATAATATGTATGTATTGACAAAAATGGATATAAGTAGCATATCAGTCATTTAGTTCCCATAACACAAACTCTGCTTACTTTGGGGCTAGATGATGCTGTCTGAAAAATGTCCAGCATTATTTATTTATTTATGGTTAAAAAAATCAGCTTTATGCAATGCATTTAATGCCATCTCTGTCTAACTCTGCTCGTAAATCTTGAGTAGCGGTCGTTAACATACTGTTACTTTCTCTATATTCAACAATTTAGAAGTACATTTTTTTTATAAAAAAAAACAAAAACCTTTAATCTTTTTCGCTTTTTATACTTGAAAAGAGATGATAATACATTTACTGCTTTCACATGGTTACAACGTTTTTTTAACTAGTATGTAGTCTAGCATATACACCCTGTATTAAAAAAAACACCTTAGTCTGCCTCTTTGTTGCTATACAAGAACGTCTATCTATGCAGGTAGACTACATAGTTACTTTCATAAAATGGCGAAGTAGATGCCTGTTCTGGTACAGTACTACAGTTTGAGCACCACTGGTAGTACGAGGAACGAATGGCGAATGATTAATAATGGTAATACCATTAGTCGGCCCCGGGCGCGACACATTCGATTACAGACACATTCGATTTGTCTATCGGCGCTAGGCGTGTCCGCGCGTGTCCTGGGAGCGTTGGCATGTCACTGTCATTCTGACATTTTAACCTCCACCTGCCCCAAGCATACTGTGGACAGTAGGTGTGTAAGGTCATGCCGTCATAATTAAGCTTGTACGACCCCAGGACCGTACAAGTAGAGTAAGATGATAAAATTGACTTATTTATGGAGCACGGTTTTTTAACCACCTGCCCCAAGCATGCTGTAGACGTGACAGTAGGTGTGTAGGGTCATGCCGTCATAATTAAGCTCGTACGACCCCAGGACCGTACAAGTAGAGTAAGATGATAAAATTGACTTATTTATGGAGCACGGTTTTTTAACCACCTGCCCCAAGCATGCTGTGGACGTGACAGTAGGTGTGTAAGGTCATGCCGTCATAATTAAGCTTGTACGACCCCAGGACCGTACAAGTAGAGTAAGATGATAAAATTGACTTATTTATGGAGCACGGATTCATCCAAAATAGACATTCACATCACCAACTGTTTAGTTGGTGTAAAAGAAACAAGTTAGTTTGAGACCTCTGTGGCGCAGTGGGCGAAGGCCCGCTTGAGACGCAGATGGGTTCGATTCCCGTCGCCGGACCAATGTTTGTATCGGCAAATATTTGTCTCGGGATCTGGGTGTTTACTAAGTATAATATGTGTGTATTTACAAAAAAAAATGTATATTAGTAGTATATAAGTCATGTAGTTCCCATAACACAAGCTCTGCTTACTTTGGGGCTAGATGATGCTGTGTGAAAATGTCCAGCATTATTTATTGATTTATTGAAGTTTAAAACCTTTATTCATAATCACTCACTAACTTTAGCAGCGTGCTTAAAGTTGTCTTTCTCCGTCCTATGTTTGGTGATAGAGTTAGCGACCTGTTAAATAAGCGAGCGATTATGAATAAGAGGGTCAATTTATTCAATGTCACTAGTAAGTATTTCACGTAATACCAATCATCGCGACTGTCTCGGGCTATCACTTCAAGTGTACTCCCCTAACATAGCGTAATTTTGCTTATTGAGGTAAAAAACTAATCTACGTCACCGTACAAAGGTGATAAGTATGTCAATTTAAGATACTCCAAGAACATTTTTAAAACCCTTCAAAACCCCCTACTTGTATTTCTATTATCGATAGCAGTGGCCCCTAGTAACTAGTGGTGATCCTATCTAAAAACCATTCTTGAAGACATATAAATCGATTGCAAAAACCGCTTTACAATACGACAAGCCAACAATGTCTTAAGGAAAACTAATATACGGGCTCCCGACGTAGCTGGTTAAAAATCTATTTTCATTTATGATCTTCTGAAAGATTCGAAAGATTTCCCTAAAACGAATTCAACTTTAAAAAAAAACTACTTATAGAGAAAATATTCACTAATCGTGTTTCTTTATCCACCCTTAGTCCTCAAACAATCACTGTAGGTACTTATAGTTCAAGTACGTTACTTTAATAGTTACTGAGAAATGACGTAAGCCCTAAATCATAACATATCGTCTAAACTAGTTAACCGCTTGCGACTTTGTTTGCGTAGAGGTTTTTTCCATAAAAAAGCCTCCGTTGCACCATTCAACAACTAGTCAAGTATCGTCAAACAGATCACAAGATAAAGTCTAGTTATTTTGTAATCCATCGCTAAAATCTCCTGAATAGTTTTTCACTTCACCGAACCTGGTTAATTCGTCCATGGATCCTAGTACATATATTATGTCAGGTCAAACAGCACAAAAACAATCCAAACGATCCCACTCAACACTGTTTTACTTTTTCAGTAAACAAAATCACCCTTATTTCGTTTCTGAAAATGTCATCTGCTAAACACGTGTCGTCTTGTTTTATTTATGGAATTTAGGCGTCTATTTAGAAGGATATGGTTTCGGAGATTTGAAGCTTCTTTGTTAAACTTATGTCCTCCTATTCAGCCTCATAGGACGTGAATATCCTTTACTAAAAAATAAAATGAGAGGTGTCAAGGGACACCCGGATGGAACGAAGTTCCTTTCGATTAATTAGTGAAGGAATTGTAATAAAATTTGATTTTTTTTTAGCAAGCCAACTTAAAAGCATAAAAAATAAAATAAATGAAAATATCTGGCTTGCTTTCTATAAGAGAGAGAGAGAGAGACAGACAGAGAAACATGCGAACGCCGCACAGCTTACAATAGCTTACTATAGCAAAAAGTGTCGTTACAACTTTTCATGAGACTTTTTTCCGTCTAGCCCCCTTTCACAACGCGCGATAAAGAACTTCGTTCCAAAAACTCTACTTCAAAACAATTCAAGTAAGTATCTAGGACTAACGCAGCGTCTCTGCGCTGTCAGTTGCACACAATTTGCAATATGATTCGTATCTTCAAACCGGCCGACGTTCAACCGTCAATTATTATCTATATCGATCTCAACGTTCTTTGTTCTCATATTTCAGTGGAATTATCCACCATCTTCGGTACGCTGGCACGGCTCCCAATGTAATGGGATTAAATCATGCGACATTAGCGACGGTCGACGTCGCCGTAAATAATATTCCTTTTATTAAAACTCGTCGAGATAAATGATTATAGACTCCGTTGTCCCCTTGTTTGTCGTGTAATGTGACGTTATTCTAGATGAGACGTGGTTTTGAGTAATTACTGGTGCTGTTTTCTATACTAACACCCAGTCATGGGAACGAATCGTCAATCTGCCTAATGGAAAATGCGAAACGCAAGGAAACGACAAGCCGATGAAGATTGACCATGCCCAAATTTAATAGATAGATAGTTTTTTATTCGACATACTTAAATACAGCATAGACAAGTAGAAGCAGCAACACAATGTTTTTAAGTAGATGTAATATTTTAACATAAGCCTTTTCCTTTCGACAGTCCGAGAATCTGATTCCGAGCATAGTGGCACTTTTATTTAGGTATTTTAGAATCCGAGCATAGCGGGAATCGAGCATAGCGGAACTAACCCGAAATTATAAGAAAAAAGTGCAATCAAACACAAAAGATAAAAGATGGTAAATCGGTATGTAAGTAAAAAACAGTAATGTGTACTAACGAGTTCTATCGATGACAGTCAATGCTGCAGTGGTATGGGTCAAATAGATCCTTGGGCAATTACATAAGTCTTGAGATTATTGAAGCTTAGAAGATTTAGTTTGATGGATAACATTAAAGTCCTTTACTTATAAAGATCTTAAATCAAAGCCAATAGGTTTTATTAATTTAAATTACAAGAATCATATATAAACGTCAACTTATAAACTACGTGAATTTAAAATTTCAAAGTGGTTTTTGGCCGATTTTTCGCGCGCGACCATGGATTGAAGTATCAGGCAACAAACTCTATTGGTTTTTTTTATGATCCTTAATTTAGCTTTGTTGTGGTGCGCCATCAAACAAGGTTAAGCCATTTATAGAGAAAGATCCAATATTAAATATAATCTCAAAGTATCAACAAAAGTTCTTAAGACAACACACAAATAGATAGAATTGAAATTATCGTGGTACAAATTAATGTTTAGCTAAACGATGTTTTATGCTGAAAAAAACAATAAGTGTTAAGTTAATCAACTGCCTTATAATCTTAAGTCTTACAATCTGTTTCATAAACACTCGCTAACCTTAGCAGCGTGCTAAAAGTTGCCAGCCTCTATCCTTTGTTTAGTGTTAGAAAAGGACAGGGCTTGATTTAGCGGCTCGTTAAGTTAGCAAAGGATTTAAAAAAGGGTTAATCTTTTAAAAGATTTGGCTTGTCGTTTCATAATATGGGAAACTAACAAAGAATAGTGACAACTCAGGTATCTGACAACTCTTACGAGTATCAAATCGACAAGTAATTTTGCACGTGACGTGCAGAAATGGCGCCCAACGTGGTGCAGAAACTTCCCCAAAGATCTCTATTAGGTTGGACATAGCTGAGATCATATCCATATTCCGTGCCCAGAATACAATTGTCCAGAATATCAGTGACGTGGCTTAAGTTTTGAGTAATGGCACTCGCGACAGACAGACGGTGAGACGGATACGTTAGTTCGGGCGTGGCCCTTAGTTCCAGTCGTTAATCATTGAGATGTCCCCCAATACTTGTGAGTACATGTGAGTCTTTGTTATTAATTGGCTCGGATACCGGTCACTTTGGGTAAGTTTCTATGGAACTTGCATAAGTTTTCATTGTCAGCTAAAGTATGAGACGACTGTATTTTGTGATTGTGCGTTTATAATGTCATAACATACTTACTTATAAAATATCGCCGTAGGGAATGTAGGTTAGGTGGTTGGGTAAGATTGTGTAGTTGTACCTACCAATATTCATTGTTGTTGCATTGTCATTATTATAGATTTAGTTAGTGGTAGCTGTGACGTCAGTAGGCGGGACTGAAAAACAGCGTGGCTGAGTCCTCGACCTTTTTACTTACATACAGACATACCTTCTCACTATACCTACTATTTTTATTACCTACTATATTTTTATATTGTACTTAGACTAGGTATGTTTGTTTAAGTGTAAGTAAATAAATGCCCTTTTATTTTTTATAATTATTTGACAGATAATACTCTTTCTCAATAAATGAAGTCACCTTGATTGGTCCCACACGAAAACTGGATGTAAAAAACCAAACAAGTGCGAGTCTGACTCGCGCACCGAGGCTTTCGTACAAGCTTATTAAGCACCAAACATTGCTGTAACGAAAATATAAGTCGGATTGAAAGACAAACTTAACTTTGTAGTTAAAAAAATGTTCGCCCATACACGACACGGTCAATTATAATAGAACCGCATGTGTAAGATTGTAATCAACTTACAAACTTAACTTTTTCCTTCACTTGTGCTGTGAGACCTTGCTTCTTGCAAATTTCATGATTCTAGTTAACGGAAAGGTCCCTATAGGTTTTGATTTACGAGTATCAAAATATCAAGTCAAAGTCAATAGGTTTTTATTCATTGAAATCACAAGGATCATATAGAAACGTCAACTTAAAAACCAGGTGAAATTTAAAGTTCAAAGTGAATTTACGCTGACCCCTCGCGCGCATGTCACATAAATTGGCGTATTTATTGCATTGATTTAAAAGATTGATTATTTAGAGGTCCAAGGAACCATAGACCTACGTATTTGATATCAATTTCAACTTAATACCTCCAAGCGTACCTGTGACAAGACCCTTTTTCACATACTGACAGAGAGACGGACGGACAACGGAATGATAATATAAGGGTTCCGTTTTTCCTTTTGAAGTTAGGAACCCTAAAAACAAGCAGAGTCTTTTGCCTAATTCTTCTTGACTTCGCGCGCGAGGAATCATCGTAAATGCACTTTAAAATGTTATTTTCAAGTTTTTAAGTTGACGTTTCTATCATAATCCCGGTGATTACAACGAATAAAAACCTATTGTTTTTGAGTTTGAATTTGAGACGGCTTATCGTAAGTAATTATGATTTATCATCCTATGCGATTCAGATATGCTTCGCTTCACCAAAGCCAGCCTTGGCCCGATTTATATCTCATTCAAATATTTCCCGTGTCAATCATCGATTCAAACGCCTACATTCCAATAAAATTGAAAATCTCTAATGAAGATAATCTTTCAAGTAATTAGTAGATGACTAAGGTTTTACAGGATCTCGCAAAATCCCGAACAAAAGCGATATTTCTCTATAATTAAAACGTACTAGAATGAATACTGGGAGGATAAAATCGGGAGATTTTTAATTATGTTAGTGAACCGTTCTTTGTTCGGGACGGTCCTCGCGATAGCTTTTTTGCGATATCCTCCACTTTTTTCAGACTTGAAGCAACTAACTAGACCATTTCGTAAATAAAAGAAGCTTTAAATATGAAAATGTTTGGACGATTCCGTTCTGTTCGTTCATTATTTCAAAGATATATATTTTATGTTCTCCTAAAGCTGTTAAGGTTGAACAAGGGTTCAATACAAGTGCAAAAAAACTATGCTCACACACACGCTCCTCGTAAATAGTAATAACCTTAACACAGCGTTCACCTTTCAACATGAAACCTTTCACATCTCCCGTGCAATCTTGAGTTCACGAGACATGTTACCATTACGATTAAATTTTCTGCTCGGCCATCTCCAAAAACAAGCGTTCGTTTCATGTTTTAAATTAATTTCCACAGCAAATATTCGTAACTCATTCGATTGTTAAATTGTTAAACTTGGCGTTTAGTTTTCATCAACAATCACATACGCGGTGGCATCAAACAAACTTCGGAAACAGTTGAGTAATCTCGTGCGGCGAAATTTTAGGCATGTCCTGAGGAGAATTGTTTATCATCCCTCGGACCTCTCGCGCGTAAAATTACTATCACCTACACCTTAGGTAAATATGTCGGCAAGAAACGCTTTGAACCCTTTCAGCCCTTTGTTGTACAACTAAAACTATTCACAGTTAATCCCTGGATAAACACTGCTTGTTGATAAATTAACGTATTATTAATATATGTTACTGCGACCCGCGACCAGGTGTCCCCTCAGGCCGTTGCGTCCTAACAAAGGTTAAGAAACGGCTGAGGGTCAACAGTAAATATTGCGGGTATTCCGCTTTTTGCAATGTTTAATAAATTATACGGGCGACGTGTTTACTCTGCGCTCATTATACCGAGCTCTTTGAACGTGGCCATTTCTAACTCTAGAACCTGTTGATCCTTCTACATGTGCGACTCAAAGTAATTGCCAGAAACCTCACGCAGCTTTCTGTCATGTCCGAAAACTGTCAAGAAGATTAAAGCCTTATCGTTACCGTATCGTAAAACTTAATAAAGTCACCGCCCGTTTCCTACGACTTTAATAACAATATTCATCAATAATCTTAACAAAATTAACAGCGCCCAATAAGATCCCAGTCTTATCCCCGTCCATATTGCATTCCGGGAATAATCCCGGTTTCCATCCTCTAATATATATCTTGGGTTAATAAATAGGAAGAAAAACTCGGTCAGAGTGAATCCGGGGGTCGGTTAAGTGAGTGCTTTACGTCATATCCGAAATCCCGGTAAAGTGAGTCGAGCAAAGCCGCGGCGTTCGATGGTCCAGCGCGATCTCTGTAATGGCAATAGCTTTGTATTAAAGCCGCTCGGAAGATGGTACGGGGGATGGCCCAAGGCAGACTATCGTTTGCTCGGATGGGTTGAGTAGGAGAATGGATATGACACGTGGTAAGTTATAATAATGAATCCGATGAAGCGGGTTCTGGTTTAGATTTAAAAATCTCTTTATGCTAATCCTAGTAATATTATAAACGCGAAAGTTTGTGAGGATGGATGTTTGTTACTCTTTCACGAAAAAACTAATTAACAGAGTTTGATGAAACTTTACAGTAATATAGCTAATACATCAGAATAAAACAGACTACTTTTTATCCGGGTACCACGCGGATGAAGCCGTGGGCAGAAGCTAGTTCATAATATTTCTAATAAACCGAATCAGGAATGCTACTTTTGGTTGAACAATTCAAACTGAAATTAAAATCTTTATCTTTTTATAATTAATTAGGCAGAGCGAATGTTCTAATCGAGGCAAAGCGATCGATTATAAATATGTCTCGCGAATTTGCGTATGTAGATCTGAATTTATCACAATGTTACAATACAACTATAATTGTATTCACTCGCCAGCCGCTGGCACGGCATACTTCGCTCGACTCTTGTTTATGAAGACAAGACAACAAGACTCGAATGAAACGTACCGCGGTAAGAATGCTGAAGTCTTAAACCAGAACCGAGGTTATAGATATTATTCTAACGCAGCGACATGTAAACTTCAAGCAACGTATGATTAATCTTGTATTAAAATCGATATCAATCTATAAGACATTTGCACACCATTTACATGGTACAATATATAAGGGCCTATGACAATTGTTACATCATGTATTACCTATATTCATGCATACAAATGTTCTGATTTCTGATCTGCCGATAAAACTATTCCACTCAAGTTCAAGTCACTTAAGATTGTAACTGTTACTCTAAACGCTGTAGGTTCATGCATTACACTGCATCGCTTTATATCGGCGCGGCTTAGCGCTTTTTCATCAATCCTGCTTTATTACAGTGGATTCGCTTCTGTCTACCGGATGCCGGTCATTTAGCCGGACGTCTGTATTACCACCAGCCGATTCCATTCGTATCTGTCGCCCGAGACCGTCCGGAATCCGTCTTCGGACGTCATCCAGCCGTTTACGACTTTCGGGCGAATTCCCGTTTTTTTTTGTTATCCACTTCTTTTTAAGACAAGATGTATAGCAGTCCGCCATTGTCGGTCTGTTTTCTGTTTGGCAATTTTTAAAGGGATTACCCGCAGCGGTCCGGACTTGATCACGTTTTCGCTGCCCTCTATTTATGAGGCAATATTTTACGGAATATTGAGTAAAGTGGCCTTTAATCTACTAATATAATGGTTGTTTCGTCGGTTATTTCATGTGGTTCAATTGTGTTTCGGTTTCTTATTGTCGGTCGAGATTTAAGTAGCTGGATTACTATCGCAAGAGCAACGACTGGGCATTAATGGATCTTAGATTATATTGAGGAAGAAATTCGAACCTCAAATACGAGTGAAACAAGTGAATATGCTTAAATTTTATTTAAGTAAGCTACTATAACTTATGAAACTATCATGCTTATAAACATATGTTTTGCTAAAAAACGGGATAATTACCATGATTTGTGAATTTGTATGTTTCATGTAGTGGTATTTTTCGCAATAATAGTGAGAAAGAGGGTAGATCGATTTATTTGCCACTATCATTAAAAACCCGCAAAGTCTTCAGTTCCTCCCGTGATCATGTGTAAACTGAAACCCAAACTCCTTAACTCAGCGGTTATTACATAATCAATTGAGACGTTACAATGCATACCTAGGTTTGATAATTATTACTGATCAGCCTATCTTAACCATTTTCTCAATAATTATTCCGACCGGTGCCACAGAACAACTACCCCCCGGCGCTGTGTCGCGTCATCGACCATAGACCGAATACCGTCTCATTGAAACCAGTGATCAACCAAAGAGCATGTAAGCTCAACTAACTTAAATATAGTAAAGTAATAATATGCGATCATTAAAGTACAAAATCAACTATCATAAATTATGATTTGTTTACACATGGTACATGCAACTGTACCGAAATATCGGCAAAACATGAAAACTTACAAATCATGGTTATTTTCCGGTTTTTTAGTAAAAATTAAGCTATTATAACTATTGATACAAAGAGGTATATCTTTGCTCAACACATTCTTCATACAAACTCGTCGGTTTAGGGTCGGTTACTTTTGACCTGGCCTTTCTCCAGAACATCCCTAATTCAGTCAGAGTACGTTCGCCGTGGTCTTATCAACTCCTTTCACGCTCACCTCGTATATACTTGTTTTGTTAATCTTCTTTAATCCATCCTTTTGCATGGATCTCATCTCTCGTCACTACATCTTCATTCACTCCACGCTGCTCTCTTAACACGCTAAAGCTAATGTACACTATTATTTTAAAGAGGTAATGTACTCGTATGTAGACGGTAATCTCCAAAACTAACTAGTCATCCGATTTCAGTTTTTTTCTACATATAGAATGAACAATTTTGCATCCACGTAACTCGACGAAAAAACGCCTTAACGGTAAGATCTACTTTTTACTCCGATAACACGCGGGCGAAGCTACAGCTAGTTTTAATAATAACTGTACGTAAGTTTGTTATTCGTAATGTAACCTTAACGTTATTGAGTAATTTATTTTCATAACTCTATCCAGCAGTTCTCATTTAGTTGCCTCCACTCTGGTCCGGCGTTTGTAAAATAAACAGGTACGCTGCTATTCAATCGCACATACGAGCGAACTCAGAGCAAACGTTGCCCGCCAACTTCAGAAACCAACCTCAGATTGATATAAAATTCACATTAATTAATACTGTTAAACAATAGTTCTATATGCTCGGCCCACGCGCGGACATACACATGTTTGTACGCTCGAAAGTACAAAGAGTTTCCCAGTATTTATTTCTATAGAATCGTGTAAGGTTTAATTTGGAGGCAGACGTAGGGGTAAGTTGTTAAATAGTGCAACAATAGACGGTGGACGCTGGTAACATTAAAGATGCATGTTTCGGGTGAACCTTCGTCTTTTGCGATCCTTCGTTTGACCGTTGTTTGATACGTGCATACTTTGAGACCCACTTCGAAAAATTAAAGGCGTTTATTCAAAACACTAAGAGCACAACTTACGTATATTTTTTTAAGATGTTAAGAGGCAGACAGCTGCCATATTAGAATATCAAAAACGAGCCGTACAAAGTCGAAGGCAGGTTCATTAAATTAAAAGTAGCATAAGCAATACTCAGGGCGTTTACGACACCGCGCTCTCGCAAAAATGACGAAATTGGTACTATTTGTTAAACAACAAGATTTTTTATTTGAGTATAATTAGTTAGTCGTGTTTTAATCAATATAACAATGCTGACTAATATAGGAAATTTTAAGTTTGTCATTTTTTAAACAGAAAATCGTGTTTTGGAAACAATATTCTTGATAATATTTAAAGCATAATTATAAGTTTAACGGGTCTTTATCGCGTTTACCTTTTTTTTTCGAAAGTTTGAAAAGTACTAATATTTAAAGCTTTGTTTTCCGCCATATCTTATCGGAATGAAAAAATCTTTTTTTATTAATGTGTATTTTCGTCTTCAGCCCCTTAAGCGAAGTTCAGCCAGGTCTGGTCGACCATTAAGATGGACAGTATGTGGCATTTAGCACTGAGCGCTTTTGTAGTTCAGAGGGCACGTTAAGATGTCAAACCCGGCTATAACTGTTATTTGTGTTGCAGGCCTTCGAGCACTTACTAGTCTGAAGGTATTGATAAATTCCGGGTTTTTATCAAAATAATAGGATTTGTACTAAAACACAGATTATGACCAAATGAATACTCGATTTTACCATAACCCAGATGAGATCCAGGTTTTGTTGAAAATACTAGTTAAGGAATATTAACTGTGATTTTTTAACGGTTAGAATTTCAATATATTCGGGGTAGCTGCAGCAGGGTTTAATGCCCGCCTGCTTAAACAAAGACTAAGACATATAGGCAGATTTCTTAGAAACATGTCAGTACACGCTTAAGGCTTTAACCAGGCCTAGTGCAGACTGGCATAAGAAATAAGTTTCATAACTTTGAAAATGTAGATTTAAACTACCAAAGTAAAATCCAGTAGAGAACGCGCGAAAATACATCATAAAATGTCACCTTTAGTTTCAGTAATTCACCCTAGTTGAACACCACCTGAACCTAGCACCAACTTAAGCAAATATATAAATATTTTTTACACCGTTCGCTACCCCCGGCACTTCACGAACAAAATCCAAAATGGCGTAAATGTATAAACGCACATCGCCGCGGCACTCGACGCGCCGTTCTTTCGCCGCCTCGCAGTGTTGCCTGCATTAAATCTTAATAAAACCCTTCATGCATCACGACTGGTGCCTTTGATTTTTCACTCGGCAAACCGCGTTGGCTGCTATCAAAGAAAATTCACAACTCTTTTCAATGGGCGCCGATATAATACGCATAGAACCACGTTAATTGATACCCCCGCGCTCTCTGCTTTGGAAATATTAGAAGCGGCAGGTGATGTGGGGTTTCAGTGGTGAGTTTACACTTGAGCCTTCGAAGGCTTATGATTGATGGTGTCTTTAGTTTCGTTTAGAGATATTTTATTTTGTCAAGTTGACTTCTGTGTTAGATGAACAACGGTCCTAAAATAATAATTTAGGATTTCGTTTCAGCAGTGCTTACTGCAACCAGTATTATGCTGAGTTGGAACTTGCAACAAATTCCTACCTATATATCTAGTTTTTCTAGTTTTTATTGTCATGTAAAGATTGTTTTTAATTTTATTATAATTATTAGTGTTGTTGCAAAATAAACTATATGCTATTCCAATGTTTAATTAACCAGCGACGACAGGAGTCCTTATAAGAGTTCTCCATGTAAGGTTGTTTGTTGGGACCAAGGTCTGCCTTGTGTTTTTGTCTGTAGCCACTTATATCTTATTTTTATATATTTAAAAAAGTATATAAGTAGTATATCAGTCTAGATGAAGCTGTGTGAAATAGGTCCAGCATTATTTATTTATTTTTATTTATTTCCGAAAAAGAATATGCCATTTTTAAACCGACTCCAAAAAAGGAGGAAGTTCTCAATTCGGTTGTTTTTTTTTATTGTTTGTTACTCGATACTATCTTCGCCAATTGTAAACCGATTTTGATGATTCTTTAGCTGTGGCATGGATAATGATCCCTAAGTGGTCCCATAAAAGTTTTATTCCAGAGGGATTGTTACTTTTCCCGTAAAACTCAAAAAAACATCGTCATCTTATGGACTAGCCGAAACATTATTTATGGGCTATTTTACCTTTGTTTTTTATTCGAAAGAGTGTCATCCCGAAAGTGCAAAATACCGTAAGCACGAGAGGAAGTCGATTTTTTGACATTTAATATCTATTATTATTTGCAATCGATTTGTATGACTTCAAGGATATTTTATCACCACAAGTAATTATTAAGGGGCGCTCCAATAAAAGATAGAAAGCACGTTAGTGCTTTAAAAAAACCCTATTTGTGTATGTATGGAAATAACGCTTCAGATTTTTATCTGTTATGTTACATTTCGCTACTGAATAAAGAATTGACGACCTCGATGGCGTGGCGGGCGAATAGCCGGGTTCGATTCCCGCTGCGGGACAAATGTTCTGCAGATATTTGGTCTGGGTGTTATTGTACTACGGTGCTCGTGGGTATGACACAGGGAATCCGTGTGTTGGGTCAGGACCACGTCTACGTCATTTATTTAACATACATGAAGAAATGAGAAGGGAAAGACATAAACCGCTGTTCAATGTCAATTCAAAGCACATTTCACTGTTCCACAGTTCACAAAATAAAACGCCACAGTCGTGCAACTCCCTACAGAGTGGACAAGTGTACCTTCAATTTACAAATACAAATAACCGAGCTCGGTCCTTTGGACCCCGCCCGCTACAGACGACGCTTTCAAAAGAATCCAGCCATTGTCCTCAACCCTCAATCGCTGCCTCGATTATCGAAAAGAAAACACTCTCATCTATATTTTAAATAATGATCACGACACAGGCGTCCCTCAGTGGGGTCGAACAATTGACCTGTGATGGATTGTGCGGGATCCAGCCAATAAATACTTGGGAGCTTGTCACCTTTGTGCGTCCGCGATGGGATGTTGCGAGTACGTACTCCACTTTGTACAGCTTTGTTGTGATACAAGAGGAATTGAAACTCAATAGATCAAAATATAAATGTGGAACAATCCAAACAAGACATTATTTTAAGCAAAATTACGTTGAAAAGTGTAAAACATATTAGAAACTTGGTTCTTGACGCTCACAAATTGACGTTCAATTTGTGTTTTTAATTACATATGATTCCATGAACTTGACTCATTTTTAGGACGTAATTTATACAAAGCATTCTCGCTAAGAGCGATCTCTTTCAAACAATCTTTTGTCTCGGGTCTGGGTGTTTTCATGTATAGTATGTATGTCTTTACAAAAAACTTATATAAGTTCTCATAACACAAGCTCTGCCTTCTTTGGGGCTAGATGATGCTGTGTGAAAAAAATTACCAGCATTATTTATAATGCTGGTCATTTATATAATAAAATACCACATAGTAGTAAACAATACAATAAAATACTACATAGTAGTTTATTATATTTAAACAATAATGCAATGACATAAGCTAAGAAAATATTAACACTAGTCCATTGATCCAATCACAAAATGGATGACAGATGTCAAAAGTAAAGTTCTGTAGCTCGCGATCTAGATATAGAAAATATATGTATCTTCGGTAAAGAGCTATTAATGTCTGCTCGCGTGATTTCATACTATATCTTTATATCTTCTCACATACTGGTTCAATTCGGATTGATTGAGCCGTATGAAGATATAGACGCCACCTACGCCAGTTAATTATTAGACAAGCAATTAGCTTCCATTGAACTATTTTTGATCCACGTTTCAAGCAAAGAAACAGAGGCGTTTTGAGAGCCTTAGCCTGTCAAGTATGAAGGAAAATCACAAGGCTACATTGTGATTACATACTAATGCTAAATCGAATCGCATTTCACATTAGCATTCGTATCGGCAGGTATTATAATTTATATCTAATGAGCTATTGACTCACCAAAAGCAAAGAAACAACTCGCTCGTCGTCGTCTTAAAATCGATATATATGAGCTACTGATATAAAAGAGAGATATTATGTCACTGACACGAATATACATCTTTTCACTTCATCGATAAATAGCGCATCTCTAGTCAAAAGTGACAGATCAACCATTTGATCTTTGAACGGTATGACGCTGTATCGTTTTCCAGTAAGCGAATACTACAGATATAAATAAATAAATAAAGCAGGACATTTTTCACACAGCATCATCTAGCCCCAAAGTAAGCAGAGCTTGTGTTATGGGAACTACATGACTGATATACTACTTATATACTTTATTTTTGTTGTAAATACATACATATTATACATAGAAAACATCCAGATCCCGAGACAAATATTTGCATATGCAAACATTTGTCCCGCGGCGGGAATCGAACCCGCAACCTTCTTCGTCTCAGGCGGGCCTTCGCCCACTTCGCCACAGAGGTCGAGATGTACGAGTATGTAGCTAAGTTGTGACTTGTCATATGATTCAAAAGAAACACTAATTAATCCTTAGAGCCGTCAACGTGCCATCAACTTCGGAGACATCATTATAACTATCACAGAGCAATAAATCAACACGTAGACGTTACGAGACAAAAAAATGCTCGTCTGTTAATGAACCCCCTCCCATACATCATTAACTGGTAGTGCACGAGTGTCTCGCAAACAATTCCGCTCTAGTTTCGCTGTAGGAACCGGCTGGTGGTAGGTAGGCAGTAGTGGATTCGTTACAGCGAGACCTCGAGTGTAGGCCATTGTGAGTTGAGGACGTCTGCGCTGTTGTGTCCGAGATGTGGATAATTGCCCCCGTCGACTCCCGAGGGAGACGCGGACTGAAGATACTGTGACCTTGTTTTGTTAAAATGTGCCTTTCTGAAGTTGAACTACTTAGAATAGTTCGCCCAGCATCTTCCGGAATCAGCATCTTACAAGTGGTTGACTCATGTTTTATTAAATAGTTTTTTAATGTATCACAGATCGATACCTTCTTTTGGTAAATATATTATTTTATGTATCACAGATTCCATCACATGCTTTAGGTTTGTGAGAGACTTTTTTATATATTTTTTATTCTAATAGAATTCTGAAATTAATAGTTAAGGTTGCTGATCACAACGCTTTCCATACAAACGTACTCCAAGCCTTCTTTATCATGGCATAGATTGAGCTGAGAAACAAGACGTGTACGAATATTTGCAAATACTGCAGACAGTTGTTCCGGGTCGGACTCGACATTCCTGATACCATAGGGCATCTTAGTTTGACGCCAGGACTATGTAATGACTGTTGGGTGTTATTTAGTTAAATCAATATTAGCTTCACTTGTTACTAACTAACAAACAATGTAATCAAATCTTAGAAGTCAATTTTAACCTACTTCTAATTGTCGTATCGAAATGAAACTGTATGTATATGTAGTTTGGATGACAATACTATAATTTGGTAACTTGGAGCTGATCTGATGATGGAGAAAGGAGGTGGATAGTGGCACTCTTCAGTGGCTACCAGGGAGTTTGGGCTCATATGATTCGTTTTGACAAGTCTAATAGATAACACTTGGTGTCGAGGGTCTGATGGTTGAGCCAGAGATGGATAGTGGAAATATTTTAAAAAATTTAGTGCGTAATTAAAGTGTTTTTTAGTTTTTTAAACTACACATTTTATTAATAAAAGGCGCGTAAAAGCCCGGTCAAACTGACGCGGTGGCATTCGCGATCAGTACATTCACGCTAACTTTAAACGCCACTTGACAATCCTAATCATCAATCTTTATTTCACCTGAAAATTTAGAAGTAGGTAGGTACTTAAAGAAGGCAATAGTAGGTACATATAGCTTTCACATAATATATAAGGAACACAGTCAAGCTCTCACACTAGGATTCCCTGTGTTGTAGAAGCTGGTCGTCTTCTCCAATCTAGATGTATGATGAGGCCCTAAATCTGCCTAAGGCGTCGATTCCACAACGAGCGTTCTGTCTAGGTGGATGGATTAGGATTTTAATGTTTCAGTTATACTTTTAAGTAGGCTATTCCAACTAATATTTTGTATATAACTATCCCACCATCCTATCTTGCTAAATGTGTTGTTGTTTTAAGGGTTCCCCTCAAAAGTAAAAAACCGAACCCTAGGATCACTTCGTTGTCCGTCCGTCTGTCAGTCTGTCGAAAATCAAAAACGCGTGGAGGTATCAAGTTAGAAGAAATTAATATCAAATACGTAGGCTTACGGTCCCTTGGAGCTCCAAAAAAACAAGCTTCTAAGTCAACGTTATAAAAAAATACGGGCTATTCTGCGACACAAATAAATCAAAACCTATCAAAGTCCCGTTTACCTTGAATCATGTAAGTCCGAAAATAGTTAATTTTTTATTATATCATATGAAAAAAAAATGTTTTTGTGCTTACAAACTCACACTTGCATTTGGATTATTGACCGTATCTTTGTATGGGCAAACATTTTTCAACTACAAAGTTATTTTTTAATATAATCTTACATTTTCTTTAGTTAGAGCAATGTTTGGTGCTTTACAAGCTTGTACGGAAACCTCGTTGCGCGCTTCATACTCGCACTTATCCGTTTTTTATTCTTTCGTTATAAAGTTCAGAGTTCCGCGTTCAAAATTGAGTTAAATAAATAAATGAGTTAAATAAATTATCCAACTACGTGCAATTCCGGTGGCTCTATTTTACCTGTCTATTTCGAACAGTAATTTACATCCGCATTAAATGACGCTGCCCTTTCAGGCCCTTAATAAACAGCGACCGGTGTCACCCAGTTTATATGTATTTAATGGGCACCCAAATTTGCGTATTGTCTCCGAAGATGCTTCATGCTCCGGAACAGGTAATGCCCTTATTTATTGCCACTTGAGGAACGGAGACAAAGAGTCTGGATAGTTTCAGGTCGGTAATGCGGTCGGAGGTCGCTTTAATGTTATGATAGTTAGGAGTTATGGCGAGCTGAGTGAATAAGCTATCTTAATGAACCTTTGTTCGTGACGTGGGTGATTTATAGATGCTAAAGGAATTGACAAGCGTATTGATTGAATCACTGTAGTTTGTGAATATTCTAACAATATTAGCTGGGTTAATTGGAAAATATATTAGACATTTAAAGTCACCACGGCGCGGCGGCGCGGACTTACAATTCGAATCTTCGTGAAACTTTCCATCACCAGTTTCAGTGCTTCCTAGTGACGTTGGGCCGTGTCAAATAAAACATTTGGAAATAACTTTTTCTACAACTATACTGGCAAACAAGCATACTGCACTGTTGGTAAGCGGTTACCGCAACCTATGGACGCTTAAAACACCAGAGGTATCACTCGCGCGTTACCTACTCTGAGACGAGTGAAAAGTCTCAAGTGTCTGTAATTTCAACGGCGCCCATACTAAATGGAAGGTCAAACATTCGCTGAAAAAAAAACGACTAAATTCTTCACAAAGCTCATAATCAAAGTCAATAGGTTCTAATTCATTGAAATCACAAGGATCATATAGAAACGTCAACTTACAAACTACGTGAATTAAAAATTTTAAAGTGAATTTATTCCGCCGATTCCTCACTCGCGACCAAGCCTAGAAGAATCAGGCCACAAACTCTGCTTGGTTATTTTTTGACGATCCTTCATTCAGCTTTAGTGTGGTTAATAAAAATCAGAATCGCATCGTAGGAGCGAACTCCTATTCGATCGAGCAACATTAATTCTGATCCAGGTGCGGGGAATCTTGAAGTCAACAATGGGCTTCCGAGTCGGTCTTTGCGTTGCACCGTTATTAAAATCTCATGAAACAATCGAGTCGAAAGCGTACTTGTGCGAGCTGTGTACAGACTCGCGGCCGGATTATGGGCATACTTAGCTGAAATGAGATTGATGGCAGTGAACAAGATATTACTGTTTTTGGAACGAAGTTCTTTATCGCGCGTTGTGAAAGGGGGCTAGACGGAAAAAAATCTCACGAAAAGTTGTAACGACACTTTTTGCTATAGTAAGCTATTGTAAGCTGTGCGGCGTGCGCATGTTTCTCTGTCTGTCTCTCTCTCTCTCTCTTATAGAAAGCAAGCCAGATATTTTCATTTATTTTATTGTTATTATATTTTTTTTAAGTTGGCTTGCTAAAAAAAAAAAAAAATATTACAATGCCTTCACTAATCAATCGAAAGGAACTTCGTTCCATCCGGGAGTCCCTTGACACCTCTCATTTTTTTTGTAGCTTCTTCGTAAGTCGCTTGTTGGGTACGTGCCGAAATGCGTTTGTACAAAACAGTTAGTAAATGAAAGAAAACATTTTCAAGAATTTATAATAACCTCGGCAGGAGTCGAACGCGCGACCACCCGTAAGGTAAGTGGGGGCTACACCAACTACGCCACGAGATCGTTATCAGCCTGATACATTTTTTTGGGATGTTCCATAAAATACACACACATATTTTTTCGAGTGGAAAAATCATTGATTCAAAATCACAATTCACGACCACCGGATTGAAAGTCGGGATAACGCCCACTAGGCCAAAACGGTTCTCCGTGTGCATTTAAACTTTGTATTGTGGATTATTCGTAAGCAAAGTATTGGCTAGTCTAAAGAGCTATTGTGGATTACTCGTAAGCAAAGTGATGGCTCTCATCGGTTCTAGTCTGAACGTTCACAATGCATGTTTAATACCCCAGACTCTGTCGATGGCAACACCGAACGAATCATTAAGGAATAATTATCCATCCACTCGACTGGAGGGCGCTTAGCAAATTTGATTCTTTCTCCACGAAACCGTAGCTTGAGAACTTCACAAATTATTATTTTGTAGTGTAATTCTTATTTTTTACATACAATAGAATTGAATAGGACGTTGTATATTCCACACAGCAACAAAGCGCAGAAGGGGGCAGGTAATACAAGCTCTGCTTACTTTGGGGCTAGATGATGCTGTGTTAAAAAATGACCAACATTATTTTACCTTTAAACTTAACTTATTTTGATACCATAAGTTGTACACTAAAATATTTTAATTAAGTAATTAATGCCACCTTAGATCTCGTGTTAAAACCGTGCTACAGAAAAGTTAGGGTTTGCAAGTTTTGATGAAGAGCCCAGTCCGGTGCAAGCACTATGCGATCATCGGCTTAACATACTGGGTAATGAACACCCGTGGGCTTACATATTCGCTTGTACGGAATACCCACGGCATTATCCTGCGAGATAGCTCACTGGGATTATAAGGATAGGATGCTTTCAACAGAGAGTAAACAATCTCATAAAATAATCCACCAATAGGATCACTTTATTTTTCTAGCTTCGATCGACGCATCGAATGTGCTATCCTGTGAAGATCTAAGTTACAATAATAATAAAATAATAATGCTGGACATTTTTCACACAGCATCATCTAGCACCAAAGTAAGCAGAGCTTGTGTTATGGGAACTACATGACTGCTATACTACTTAAATCGTTTTTTTGTAAAAACATACCTACTACTATATCCTACTAATCCTACTAATATTATAAACGCGAAAGTTTGTGAGGAAGGATGTTTGTTTGAAGCCGTGGGCGGAAGCTAGTATTATACATATAACACACAAATTCCGGAGACAAATATTCTGAAGTATTCTTATCAAATAAATTTAGTCTAAAGTATTTTTGTACAGACAAAAAAAAATGATAGTAAAAAAATATATGGTTAGGAGATTAAATGTGCTACATTCATACGGCCACACGATCTGGCCACTTCCTATTAAGTTCCTAGTACGTAGTGACCTATCTACTGTATCACATTGAAAGGGGGTGTCTGAAAGGGTGGTGGGCGGTGTACAGCCCTCGTCTTACCACCTCTCGAGACGTTCCCACACAGGATACAGATTCGCTATTAACTCGCTTTGAAATAAAACGTCTTCATTTTTTACCCGGCTAGGCATCTTAGTCGGAGACGCTTCAGCTCCAAGGTTTTTATACGAGCTAAGATGTGAAGTCGAGAATTAAAACGATTTCAGAGAGCAAATAAACGAATGATAACTTTTTCGCAAGATATTGCAACTGACCTCGTTTAGAAAGCTAACACTGCGTCTAGATTATTTTAAGAACCAATTTCATAAACATGCGTGTATCGGTTAACCATATCATTATTTTAATTTTAACTTTAAAAAAGCTTGGTAATATGTCTGCCATTATCACGTTCTCATAGCCAAGAGCTGGTAAAGTAAAGACCAAATGTTTTTATTCATTTAAATTCCAAGGATCATATAGAAGTCAATTTTTAAACTACATGATTTATCCCCTGTTCCCTGAGATAACGCGCTTTCCTCGAGCTAAGGTTACATTTTCCATCGAAAAAAGATGCGACTAAGAATAAAACCGTAATAATACGAGCGAACGAGTTTTTTTTAATCTTTCATAAATAATAATAATACTGGACATTTTTTGACACAACATCATCTAGCCCCAAAGTAAGCAGAGCTTGTGTTATGGGAACTACATGACTGATATACTACTTATATATTTTTTTATTCTCAGGCGAGCCTTCGCCCATTGCTCCACAGAGGTTCATATCTGAAAGAGGTATCATCAAACAAAACCAAGCAGAGTTTGTCGTCTGATTCTTCTAGGCTTTGTGGCAAGCGAGGAACCGGCGTAAATAAACTCAAAAAATTAAGATACTTATTAATTTAAAAACGAAAATTAATAAACGAATAATTGCACTATTTGGTCCTTGTGATTCAATTGAATAAAAACCGTAAACATTGACTTCGACTTTGAACAAACTATTAGTTAATCCGTGTGAAACTATTGGCATCTTACGAGGCTCGCGAGATCGCGCTAATAACTTCACTATACAGCACTGTTTCAGAAGGTCGAAGGGGCTGATATATCGCCACAATGGGACCTGTTTATCTTCAAGCTCGTTGCCAAACAATATACACGGCATACGCAGTAGAGACACTCGCGAGCAAGCAGACTAACTTTTCTTTGACTATAATGAAAACTGTCTCAGAAATTCAGAACCATCTCACACATTATAATTTTATGCAAAATCATTGTATTGTGATAGAAGTTAGTTGTATATGTTTAGTATGAGTACCATAATACTGGTTATATTGATTTAAGGATACTTCTCTTTCTTGACAAAACCATCACCATCTTGGCGCTCTTGCTAAGCTGCCTAAAGCTATACAAAATAAACACGATCACGACTGCAATCTCCATTATTTGGTCATCCTAGATCTATACTCAGTACGATGATCCTTAAGGTTACCAAGTAGGGGTAGTTTGAAGGGGTACCTCCCATCAGATCAAGCACTGGCGTGGAAGTTGCAATAAAAAAAATCCGGTCAAGTGCGAGTTAGACTCGCGAACCGAGGGTTCCGTATCTATCTAAAACATTCTTGTATAGCCGGGTGATCCTTTAAAACCTATCTATGAAATAAGACATGAAATAACTTTCGCACGCTCTTATATCTATGCAAATGTCTAGTATGATACGACTTTGCGAAGGTTATTCAGTTTTATTTTATTTTCTCAAAAACTATAAATATTTAGAAGTTCTTTTTATTTTTCCTGTTTCCGTTTTTTATTTCAATTTAGGTCAAGAGAGCAAGGGCTATTCTATGGAACTTAAAAAATATTTTTTGTTTCAACAGTTCTACTATGGAACTGCTGGGAAAATAATATCGCAACGGTTGTATGACGTCATAGTTCCATGGGACTGATGGGAAACTTGAGGTGCTTCTAGTCCTATAGAACAAATAGTACATTTTTTGTCTCAATAGTTCTACCATGGAACTGCTGGGAAAGAAAAATGTTAACAGTTCTATGACCTCACTGTTCCATAGAACAAATGGGAGGTACCCACCCGTTTGAAGCTATAATTCCGCTAACAGGCTGAAAATTTGTAAAACTCACATTTTCTTGGGGCGTATTTTTTTCCGGAAACGACAAGAGTCCGTAAATGCGTTTGCCAAGAACATTCTTGGTTTTAGCGCCACAAGTCACTAGGGGCGATGACGGAAATACACGTCAAGGGTTTTCACATTTTGTAAAACTTTACTTTTTTCCAAGCGTACTTACTGTTCGTTATCTGTATTGTGGCCGTTATTAAGACCATTGTGCGTCGATGATGTTTCGATGGTAAATTAATGCGCACCATAACTATTCAACCGTTAAACATCAGGGCAAGATATAGGGGAAGTTCTGGAGTAGTTTTGTTTACTGTGTGGTTCTGGTTTAGGTTATGCAAATAGTGAACTAATTATTGTCTTGCGTATTGAACTTGTACTTGCTACAAGTACAAGTTCAAACGTATTAAAAACTTCGATGCGAAATTATTAACAGAAAAAGAAAATGGGTTACTAGCAAGCTCTTTCTTAATACTTGATAGGGATTCAATTATTTTTGTAAACAAATCAACTTTATGTTGATTTGTCTATTTATAATTATAAAAAATTGTGATTAATTGTGATACTCCTGCTCTGATAGGTAATAACAGAAAAACTTCAACATCTTATCTTCAATTGTACAAGTTTAAAATTATCATATTTTCACATTTCAACTTGTTCTTTGGCCAAGTCAAAGTATGAACTAGTTTTATGTTTTACTTTGTAATTTGTGAAAGTCACAATACAGTTTTTATAATATCTCAAAAAATCGCGGCGGGAAATCGAACTTGTGACCTCGCGGGGGTTACATCAACTATGCCACGATCATTACCAGCCTGGTTGTAATTTTTACGCTTTTTCTACTCGAAGCGCTAAAACTGCAATCCGCTTTACATTGGGATATAAAAATCTTGTGATTTTAAAATGCTTTCAATCATGAATAATCCTTCGTTTGTCTACAATCTTATCTGATGGCAAGTTTTGATGTGGCCTACGATGTACATTAATTAATCAATGACGGATGAAACTCATTGATCGTAGTTTTAAGTAAGTACATTATTTTGCTTTACTATTTTCTTCTGTATATACCTCTATAATTGCCTCTCTCTAGGTCAAGGTTTGCTGGAAGAAAACTCCTTTTAGGGTTAAGTTCGCCTTTGTACGTTTCACATCATTCTCTAAATGTTATTTGTGTGTACAATAAAAATTTAGAATTCACATTCCATAAACCAGAGAAAAATCGGCCCAATTCCAAATACCTGTTACGTTACTTATTGAAATAACTAACTAGAATACACTGATAATCCCAGCGAATTCCCATCGCAATCAACATCTCCGAGACAAAGGCAATCGATAGCTCCTCCGAGTCCGTAAATCAGCGGTACACTATCGGTACATTATTAATTAAAAGCAGTATAAGGAAACCGGCACCTGTCCCACCGGGCCAGACAAAGGCGCGCCTCGGGCCGGCAAATCCTTTTGGGTCTAATCTGAGATGTATCGATACAAGAAGCCTTATGTAAACGCGTTCTCGTTAGAAGGGACGAAGCACCAATAGTTATAACGACGCGACGGTTTTGTTAGTGAAAATGATTTCTTATAAGATCAAAAGGTAACGTTTGATTGTGAAATATTTTTTTTTATTGAACCTGATTCTTTAAAAGACCTCTGTGGCGCAGTGGGCGAAGGTCCGCCTGAGACGCAGAAGGTTTCGGGTTCAATTCCCGCCGCGGGGCAACTTTTTGTCTCGGATCTGAGTGTTTAATATGTATGTGTCTACAAAAAAAATGTATGTTCTTGTTTGAACGCGCTTATCTATGGAAGTACCGGTAAGATTTATAAAATTATTTTTGCATTTGATAGCTCAATTCATGAGTATGGTTATAGGCTATTTGACATCACGCTACGACTCTAAGCAGCCGAGTAAAGGAAGTAATAGCGCGGGCGGGCGGTGGACTGGCACAGCTAGTTATGTAATACAAGCTTCTGCCCACGGCTTCACCCGCGTGCTACCCGGAAAAAAGTAAAAAAAGAAACACACACACGCTCACGACTGTATTCCCCATGGTGGACATCCTCAGATACATACTCAGTGAGTAGATCTTTGAGGATACCAAGTAGTAGGTAGTCAGAGGCACGTCCAAACATTACATTTGATACATGCCCGCTTTTTGCAAGTAGTAAGCATTCCACGTGACAGGTTGCAAGGCCATCGCCGCTTATTGGAACACTAACTATGGGCACATGCCTTCGAATTTTTGGTTCTAGGGCATGCCGGTTTCCTCACGATGTTTTCCTTCACCGTTTTGAGCACGTGTTAATGCGCACATAAATTTTTCGAGTTGAAAAATCTATTGGTAAACGACCGGGTTCGAACCCACGACCTCCGGATCAGAAGTCGGGGTATCGCCCACTAGGCCAACACGGCTTATGTTTTAGCCTATGTTTTAATCTGATGTAAAAGCTGTATTACTGTAAAGTTTCATCAAAATCCGTTCAGTAGTTTTTGCGTGAAAGAGTAACAAACATACATCATCACTAACTTTTGCATTTATAATAAGTAAGATTTTTGTCGGTTTGGGCTGTCCGTAGATTGTCCGTCAGTATAACACTTTTTATTTTATTTTATCTTTCTACAGATTTGCCACAGATAAACCTCACATACCAAACCACCCCGTTTCGATTCACGAGCCAAAAGGTCCCTAATCCCATCTCAAACGTCTTCGAAATTACAGCAGTCCCAGCATACACTGTACGTCTCCCAACTAGTACGAGAGGTACATTGGAATTTATCGTGCAGGATTTGCCCTTTGGCCGGCGAGTAGCCCTTTCGGAGCGATTGTTTATCTGAACTTAGGTGTACTTCTCACCTCCGGCCCTTGCCCACTAAATCGCCGGCGATTTGTTGCTCTGCTCTTGTTTCTTAATTTACTGTACTCCTTAGCAAAGTTTTTCTCGTTTATTATAAGTTGTGTAAGCGATTACATTTACTTACACAACCTGAAGTGGACAACATGTTTTTTGAGAATCTCGAATTTTCTAACTAAAGAATAATTTGTATGGAGTGCGCTCTCATTAGTCGATAGTTATAAGAGTATATTTAGTATCGGTGAACGGAGGAAGAATGTTACTAATAGACTGTAGTTGTAGACTAATATGCTGAGCACGTATTTTTTCAGCAGCATTAGAAAGCGCTTTAAAAAGTAAAATCTGTTACGTAATGGGTCATAGGTACCGTTTTAAAAGTAACTGTGTATAGTTTTGGTCAAAATATAAAATATAAACTAATTTATTTATTAAAACTGGAGACACAATCTTTGATGATCTATGCAAATCGAGAGCAAAATGGAAGACATTCATAATTCCGCCCGTAACACACTAAAATCTCTAAAACAACCTCACATCTTCCGACCATCCCGTTCAAACAGGTCTCGCGATATTATCAGTAACTCAATAGCCAATTCCAGGGCAAGGTGGGTCCACCAATTTGGCTAAACCGTCTTCCATACATAAATGGCTAGAACAAATATTGTCCCAATTATCAGATAGCATCAGGCTGTAAACACACGCGCGAAGAGTGCTGCCCCGGGGCACTATCTCAGGACTTAAGAGGCTCGCGGGGTTGTTTTAGAACTCAACAAGTTATAAGAGCGAAAAGATTTACTTTAAGTATAGTCTGCAAGACCACACTACCTTACATATTTTGTATAACGGCCGTCGCACAGACACCTGTAGACGTATGGTGAGAATTAAGTCACTGGTCTTTAATGTTGCGTCAGAGTAATGTTTTGTTTGTAGAGTACGAACGTAGGGGCTGGGGTCTCCGTGATTGACAAGAAGGAAGGTAATTGACAAGGATATCAAGGAAGGTTGATTATATGGATTACCATGCACGAGCCCGCACGGGCGCACCGTGTACGCATTTAGCAATACACTATCTTCACTTGACATTCAGAAATTACTAAATGAGAGCATGGACTCTCTAGATCCGTACAGTCACACACCGTGGAAAGCCTCGGTGCGGTGCGTGGCTGTCCGTGGTCTTCGGTTGTGATCCGTGAAAACACAGATCGTGGGAAGCCACCCACGCTTTTTTTTTTTTTTTTTTAGCAGCCCAATATCTTCATCTTCATCAACAGTTTTTAGAAGTCCACTGTTGGACATAAGCGTCTCCTAAAGAGTGCCAAAAAATGCTACCTCCAACAATCGCCTCCCGCAACATTTAAGATGTCCTAAGTTCATAGGGTGGCAGGTTACACTGCGTCGGTCGTTTCGTGATTACCACATTCCCTATTTTAAAATCGCTACCAGCTCATGGGTTAAGCCGCCTCCGCAAGACATTTTCGTCCGTGCCTCAAGATCGTTTTATTACCAGCCCGGATGGACGCGATGGATGGCGAGGGATGTAAATTTAGTGTACGGAACCGGACGCGGAGAGGTGAGCATCGGATTGTTTTGTTTTTGGCCCGCCCGCATTAAGGAGGGCCGCCGCTCACACCGTTGTGTAACGCCGAACAGTGGTTTATAACAAATACAAAATATTTGATTGTAGAATAACACATGGAAGAGTTTGGTTTGGCACCATCTCCAGCGTAAGTTTGACATTATGTTTGAAAGCAGTTACTTCAAATAGTTAATATTAGTCAAGCACCATTCGATTTTTCTACACAAATATGTTTTTATTTAACCAAAAATGTGTTTCAATGAGCAGCGATGGACTTGCAACCTATCTGCGTGAAATGCTTACCACTATGTAAAATATGTTACTGTGTCAAATTTATCGTTGTGTCTTGCCTCTAACTGCCCTTTAATTTTTCCAATTTCCAATCCGAATTTATTAGGCTTTTTCTATTCAGTTAAGGGCACGATATTGGAAATCTAGGTATTTCAATGTAGATAGAAAAGTTCAAAATCGTAATTCTCATAGTTAGTGCGACAGTTAGATACACTTAACAATGTATTTTTTGCAGCAACCGTATTCCTGCGAGTTTCGGTGTAAAATCGCCGGGCACAGGATTAGGGATCCTTAGATTTTAGAGGGTCTTAAGACGATCGCGTGTGTTTCATGTTTCGCCGCTGCTTTTGTTTGGACGTGTTAGATCGATGTGCCTAATGTATGTGTGGATCGAAGCAGCGTATATGGGGTGTCTCGAGAATTACACTACAATATGTCCTATATACATATATATATGTCCTTTTTTCATAACTTATCCCACCATCCTAACTTTGTTGCAATATTTGTTGATTTTTTTGTATGTCGTGCTAAATAAATGTTTATTTATATCTTTCTTCTATCAACATCAATATTATCAGTAGCTTGAGATGGTGACAGTGCTTACCATATTCCACCAAATGTTATTTGGCATATTAAATGCCTTTAAATCAGTTCTTCGCTATATGCTGAAATATATTTGTTCGAATCTTGAAAATGAATTCGTATCATACTCACAATATTTGAATGTTACGGCGAGGTTAGATTCACTTTATGGAATAGCTAGTATAGTGACACTCGAGTCTGTGGCGGAAAACCCATAGATACCTACAGATTAGTACTAAGTAGTCAATATTCGTACGTGAATGACGCGTATACGAACGCGGTATAAGCATTATTGGTAGTAAACTCACTCGAGTGAACGTTCGTGTACATTACCAGGACACCCTATATACCAGCGCGCCGGTTTAATTTGCCGCCTGTCCATTCGTTCCGATTCGCGTGTATTTATTGCGGCGCTGCAGATTGGTAGCGCAGTTGTTTGCCAACTTGTTTATCGATGGTGATTACATTGTTAAAACACACTTATATCTTACTTCCTACTATGTTAGAAATGCGAATGTAAGTTCGTTAGCGATAAACTCTAATCCAGATTGCCCATTTTTTTTGGAATATTGATATAATTAATAATACATGCCTATAACAGCCACATATATAGTGGATCGTGGTCTAGACAATGTGCTCGTTATGTGTTATTAGCGTTATATGCGAGCGAAGCCAAGGCAGAAGTAAGTTCTAAATATACACAAATGAACAGTTTGATTGTTGTTAATGATTTATTACCCGCGAACGTATATGCGTTTGCCGTAAGAGGTGGTTTGTATCCGTTTTCGTACCTTTTTTTACAGACAAACACATCTCCGAATCGGCTAATCCGATTTTTGGTTATTTTTTACCGTTGCAACAGCGTTTTGTCTACGATCTTTAATCAAAAAAACTATTTATGTCGCCTATTCTGTCGTACAAAAGAGAGAGAAAAATATTTTTTAGCGGCGGTAGACAAAACCGCTGTCTTGGGTCTTCATGCTAAGCAGGCCTTCCTTCCTTACAGAAGTTATATGACAGTTGCAAGCCCATCGCCGCTTATTGAAATACCAAACGATAGTATTCGCATCTTGGTCATAGGGCACACCAATTTCCTCACCATGTTTCCTTTCACCGCTTCGAGCACATATTTTATTCAAAAATCTATCAAAAACACTTGAGTTTTGTTACACAAGCCTAGTTCATAAGTATGTTCCCTTTATCATTTGCGTCTTAATTAGCGTACTCCCTCAATACCCAAACTAATTGAATGACCAAAACAAAACAATAAACTATTGGCCATTGAAAAGAGCTCTCGTCTGATAGCCATTAATCTCGTGGAATGCCACCGAATTAATTATCCACCGACCATACGATTTAATGGGCTTCCTGGGCCCTTGAGGTTCCCGATTAAATCACTACATCTCATTGGCCGATTTATAGTGACCAAGCGGTCGCCCACAGCTAAACGAAGACAGCTGGTGAAACGGATATAAACCTGACAGACGTTGTTCTATCTAAATTGGGATGCGTTCTATTTCGATTTCCAAATGTGCTAATTCAATTCACGTGCCTTTAGGCCCATACAATAATAACTTTCTTAAAATTCTCTGAGAGCTTCCTTTCGAAATGAGAACTTTAATTTTCAACGATAGAGAGAAAAATATAATCTCCGCGAACTAAACTAACTTCAAATAGCGTTCCTAACCAACGCACATACCTACTCATAAAAATATGTGGATACTCAGCTTAAATACGTGCCTGGCATGTATTTTTTATATATTTTACTATTATCTTGTCTAGCAGTAAGTTTTCTCAAAAAAAAAAAAAGTATATTAAATAGAAAATAGCATGCCGATCGATCACCTTTACATGGCGTGATGGCGATTTTCTCACGTATTGATGTTTCACTTTGCGATTAGTCGCGTCGGTGGGTAGATTAGACTAGATGTCCTGTTTGGGCTACGTCGGGTCAGTTGGGCGAAGGAAGTGATTAACTGTTATGAGCAAACTCCTTAACCTTACAATCGGACTTCAGTATTATGGAGGTGAGGTACTTGGAAGGGTGAATTCGGCCATCGTCTTACGACCGATCCCAACATTACCTAGCTTTTATAATCATCATCTACAGCCAGTAGAAGTGCCATAGGCCTCCCCTAGAGTGTCACGACGTCCGATCTTGGGACACCTAAATCGGGCTTCCCGCAACCTTTAAAATATCTTCCGACCATTGGTCGAACGGCCTACGTGAACTCCATTCAAAAGCCTTTCCCGACTTGTTGTTAGCCTTAAAGTAGAGTTTGTTTCCTGTTTTTTCCAGTTCTGCTCTTGGCGTAAATTCCGATATAGTTTCATATAATGTAGATATCTCCAAGCTTAGGAAGATATATCTTTTAGAACTAAGACCGCCCATTGTGCATTTTTTGTTTTAGTTCTTTACTAATGCCGATTTCCAATGCCGGTTTCGTAAGCGGTTGACATTACGTTGCTCTATGAAAAACTGTAAAATCTGAAGTTTTTTCACGGAAAAACGAAACGTCGTTCTGCCAATACTATAATTGGAACTCGCCCTAAGCAAGCGGCTTGCACTTGATACCTTTCAATATATTTTCCCACTACAGGATTTTATTTTATAACATACCTTTGATTTGAGGAGGATGATGACAGATTCTCAGATTTGTCAACAGTCAAGTTAATACAGCATCTCCACCATAAAGCACAGGATATTGAGTCTTTATGCACTTACCTGCAATAAAATAAAGTAATAAATTAAAAAAACAAGCTTTTTCATATTCTTTATAGCAAACCCTTTCACTTGATACCCATAACATGGGGGTGCATAAAAATGAATTGGTCCGCCATCTTGGATTTAAAATGATGTCACTTTGCTAACCATGCATTGTCATACAAACCAAACGTGTATGCAAAATTTCACCTCAATCGGTTGAAATAACTGGTTTAAAATTCAGTTGCAAGATTTGACCGACACATACTAACTAAAAAGGCAAGTTAATTAAAAGTTATTGCTAGAAATACATTCTATGAAATTAAGCAAACTGCCATGCTACATGCAAAATGTGACTATGCAGCGAATACTTGGACGTGCCTCTGTCCCTACCTACTTGTTATCTTAATGGTATAAACATACACAACTCAGTAGTTGTGTAGATCAGGGGGTGCACCTGTTTTTAACCGACGAAAAGATGGAGGTGCCTTGCTACTATTAAAAACTTTTTTATATAGCTAAAAAGGTTGGTTTATAAAAACAAACCTTTTTAGCTATATAAAAAAGTAGGAGGTTCTTAATTTGTCAAAGTTTTTAATTTTATGATATGCAATATCTTCATGAATTGATAATTTTTATCTTCCCACTAAACTATTTTACTAACTAACTACTATTCGCAGTTGGTTTTTATTTTTTCCTGAGCATGTGTTCTTTCCACACAAATTTCCATAGGCCTCAGATAGTAAATAATTGTGCAAAAAAAAATCCACAATTATTATTTGATGTTTCCTCATCCCGCTGAGAAAAGCTACAATCCACTGTTATCATTTGAGCTATGGACATTTCTCAAATTAAAAGCTTACACAACCAAAATCCTGTTACTATTTAGCTTTCGAATAAGGTCCTTATTTGTAAATCAAACTAACATCATGGAACCTAAATATATAAAATCAATGCATGAGACAGACTGACAATCGACATAAAGTGTAAACTGTTTTTAATAAGAGACTTGAAATTAAGATGACTTTTAGTGTTGAAGGTTACAATAAAGGGGTTATTCCTAAATTCCACCAAGACGTTTGTGAACAAAGTTGTGGGGCATTACGCAAATATACATTCAGTTTGGTTGGATCAGCCTGTTGAAGTTATTTTCATTGTAATCAGTTTGTAGCAATCTAAACCACCGGTACCAAACCCATCCGGAATGCTGCATGGAGTATGTTGTAGAGATAAGTAAGAGTCTGAATAAACAGCTGATGATTCTTGTGACAGTGTATTTAGCGTTGATCATTTTGTGCAGCACAATTAACTTTAGTCCATAACAATTTTGTGAAGTGCACCTAAAACAAATTCCTATTTACTAATTTAATTTAGATATAAAATTGTTGCATGACACATGCAATAACTGACAACTGGCATTAACTGTCCAGAGACTTAAAATTGGAAGGTAAGTTCCTTTTGAAGGGTGCACATAAATGGTACCACAACCAACACCCAGACCAGAATTAATATAGCATAAAACAAACAGGTATTCTCGACTCTATTCCCCGAGTTGGACATCCTCCAATACATACTCAGTCTGTTGGTCTTTGAGGATACCAAGTAGGGGGGTAGACAGAGGCACAACCAAAAATTATGCAAGTTTTACAATTAGTTAGCATATATTTTAATACATACATTAAATCATGAATGTTCCCCAGAGGTGTAAGTTATAGATAATTAACAACCTCTGTGGCACAGTGGATGAAGGCCCGTCTGAGACGCAGATGGTTGCGGGTTCGATTCCCGCTGCGGGACAAATGTTTGTAATGTTTGTCTCGGGTCTGGATGTTTTCTATGTATAATATGTATGTATTTACAAAAAAAAATATTTAAGTAGTATATCAATCATGTAGTTCCCATAATACAAGCTCTGCTTAGTTTGGGGCTACATGATGCTGTGTGTAAAATGTGCAGCATTATTTATTTATTTATATTTATTAAACACTGATAATAAACTAGGTACATATCTTGGATAGTAAGAGCTAATCTTACAGGACAAAATATAAAAATAATGTTGTCTAGTTTCCTAATTAACGCTGTTGATTACCAATATACCAATAATAAATAAGGGCAGAGACCATGGATTTCAACTTAGACATGCCTTTTATTTCATACATTTTCATTGTGTGTGCTTGTCAGTTTTGGGTACTCTTAACCTGACCTTTTTCTAAAATGTCTCATAATTGGTCAGAGTATGTTCATCAAAGTATTCCCCTTCCGATCGTCATATTCACTTATCGCCACACAGCTGGCCGCCTTTGTTTAGAACAATAGGTACAGCCGCTAAAGAATATTATGTATCAAACAACGAAACCAAGTGTTCCCTGTGTTCCGAAAGTAAATCCTATACTATTATAAACGTGAAAGTTTGTGAGGATGGATGATTGTTACTCTTTCACGCAAAAAACACTGAACGTATTTTGATGAAATTTTACAGTAATATAGCTTATACATCAGAATAACACATAGGCTACTTTTTATCAGGGTACCACGCGAGCGAAGACGTAGGCAGAGGCTAGTCAATTATATGACTATCAATATCACTCAACGGTACGAACATGACAACATAACCTCAAAAATTTCAGAATAACAATGCATGCCGGCAGCTTTTATGCTTACAAAATGATAAAAATAGTGAAGGAAATACCTGGTAGGGGGTTTCATCGCCGTGTTCCTCCAATTGCTTCAGGTTCAGACACCACAAACAGTTTTCTACCGGGTTCCAAACGTACAAAACATCATCTTTGATTTCCAGCAAATTACGCAACTTTCCATTGGGATTCTCGTTTAGATTCCCTTCCAAGTCCTTGAATATTCTGTGACCGGCCAGTTTATGTTCGTACAAACGGGAATCCATCGTAAAAATATTCAAAACACTTTCGAAAATTCACTGACCAAAACAAAACAAACGATCAAACAAAATCGACGGAAAAACAAGTTATTTGAAGTTTGACGTTAACACTTGTGGTGACTTGACGTCGCCGTTTTTTGTTGCGTTTCGTTTTCGCCAAATATCGCAATGATCGCAGCAACAAAACGTAATAAAGTAAAAATACAACATTTTGTAATACCTCATCAATCGACATGAGATAATATGCTTGCCAACGAGCCTATAAATATTATGCAAAGTCTCCAAAATAATTTTCCAGCACACACATTTAGTAGTTCCCCTATAATATAATAGTAGGTACCTATTTCATCTCATTACCTACATAACGATACTAAGTTAAGTAGGTAGGAACACATTCTCTGACACCTACTACAAGAAGATACTTACCTAATTAGATAGA